>JAPEVW010000972.1:0-26656 GCA_027921565.1 Artemia sinica | reverse complement strand
AGTGTCTTTATGTGGACTCAGGGGCATCCCAGGTGAATTTCCACTCCATGTCTCTCCAGTCACCATCCATTGACTTCTTGAATGCTTCAATGGATTTTGCCTGGACTGTTGCTTCACTAAGAGAGTTCCACAAGGGGACACCTTGGGCACCAAAGAAGTTATTCAATATTCACTTATTTAAAACAGCTTTGCATAGTGCTGGCAAACACCTTTCAACTAAATTATGCTATTTCTTACAACATAGGCAAAAAAAAGAAAAAAAAACTAAGCATGATTAATAACACTTGCATAAAACGGAAAAAGATTTGCTGAAGCAGTTTGGTTCTGCATCTTATTGGCTCAAACTTGTTTGTGTGTTGAGTAGGCCTATTGGCTTTGGGGCAATAAGAGGAGGCAAACAACATACTGTGTTTTTCACTAGCAAGGAGTGACTGTCCAAATTTTGCACAATGAAAAGGAATCTCCATTCTCTCAGTATTCGATTTTTTAACCTTACGATTGTATTGTATACATGTCATATTTGGGGCCCAGTATGATTTTTTGTTGTCCATTTTGGAACACCCTCAAGATTGTCATCTATGTAGTCAATGGTGTGCATCCTGTGGTCCCCAAACAGGGCATCCCGTATTCTAGCAAGGGATAAAAATAGGAGATGATTATGCTAGTCATAAACTGGTTCACTGGGAAACCTAGTTGTCAGAGTTCAGTCAGTGATGTGATTGCAAAGCAGAGTTGCCCTTTTTCACAAGGTTAGAAACATGGTAGGTGAAAGAAAAGCCAGTACTACTTAAAGTTTACCCGAGAATAATTGCAGTTGAAGTGTAGTTATGCCCACTGTTTTTTTTTTTTTTTTTGTTTTTTTTTTTTTAGGTAAACTTTTGTAGCTTCTTTAAATTTTGGGCAGATTCAGCCTCTTTATGCATTCCTCATACTGCAGGTGTTTAAAAAAGTTGTTCAGGAGCCTAGTAGGCTCTCCTTTGGACTCTCATCCTGTCCCATGTTTGTCCCATTTTATAGTAGGGGTGGGCAACTATTTATCAAAATTCCTAAGTTTAAGTTTTAGGCTGATATTCATGCTATCTAGGCCAAAAACTTCTTCATAATTTTAGGGGATTCCAGCGGCAGTGGGTCCTTTTTGTCAATCCAAGAGCCATATTGGCTCCTGCAAAACTTGGTACTGAACATGTCGATCGAACTTTAATGTACTGTCTAGCATTACAATAGGCACATTTGGTTACTTTATTACCTTAATCACCTATAATCCATTTGAGAGCTTTTAAGGTCCCCGGACCTGTAGTGCTCATGAGTCAATAACTCCCAGTCAAACATCCACTGCTTCTTTTCCCAGTCCTTGTCAAGTTGATGTTTGAAAGACAGGATGGAAGGAGCGCTGATAATAAAGTCCTTTAATTCAGTCCAGTGGTTAATTACTCTTCTTGAAAAACCATTTGACAGATTCTTGACCCTTGACATTCTTGACCTGGAGTCTTTTAATTTTGGTAGCTTCTTTGAATGTCCTCCTTGAGATGATGGCTGGTACTGTGGTTGTCCTCTTGAAGATGGTAGAGTGTTTCTTTCCTTTTCTTTCTATCTTTCGGAGTTTTTATAAGTCGGCATCATATCACTACGCATGCGTCTGTAGACAAGGGAAAGGTAACTTGAGCTACTATGAGAAACGTTCCTCGATATGAAGCTGATTTAGGGGATTTAGAGGGCATTTGTAGCTTGCCTCTGAAGAAACATAGCATTTTGATGAGCCTAACATCTTTCCGGTAAAAAGGGACCAGCCAGAAGATGCTAAAATCAAGATTGGTCTAACAAGAGCTTTTAAAAAAAAAAGTTTATGAATATTGTTGCTCGTCAGCAACTGATGGTCCTTAATAATAGGCCCAAGGATGAGTTTGCTTGGGAGACAACATGCTGGAACGTGGCTGTGGAACCTCACAACCCCTCATCAATGATCACACCAAGGTCGACTTTCTTCTTCTGCTTTTCAGTAGATGGCCCCTTATACTATACTAATGATTGAATTTAAAATGGTATAGGTAGCCCATTTAGGTTTTTAGTTCCAAGGTGCGAAATACAGCATTTACTTGTATTGAAACTGGAGAAGCTAGTCTTGAGGTCCCAATTTCTTGCAGTCTGTCTTAGATTTGTGTTGGATTTTGGTGTGGGGTGTTAGCAATGCCAAAAAGTTTGGCATCATCAGTGAACTCAATGCTTAATTTGTTATTCAAGTATAATTGGAAATATTGTTGATATACATCAGGTAAAAGGGTAGAGTTCCTGCAGTACTCACCACTCATTACTGTATGGCCTCATCAGAGTATTGATTGGCTGGGCTGCCCCCTGTCTCAAACAAACAGACTTTCTTCCCTTTCTTGTGGTTAGTAGGAAATTAATCAGCCAGTCTACTCAGGGACGAGTTTGCGTAATACGGCTGAGCAGCAGATAATTTTGCCAAGTACAGTCAACTACGGGGGGCACTTTGTCAAAGGGCCTTAGCAAAGTCTAGAGCAGCAGTAAGGTCAACTGGATGTCCCTTGGTCATGCCAAGGTTTGCAACAAAGTTCTTGTTTGATTGATTTGCATGACTGGAATCCTATGCTGGCTTTGGTGACAAGACTCTTGTTAGTGGTTAAATGTTTGAGTGCAATGATATAATTGGGACTATGCGTTCGAAAACAAGGCATCTTAAAACCCACAACTGATGTTAGGCTGATAGCATGGTGCTCAGTCTATCATTTTTTGGCCAAACACCAGAGCCTCCTTTTTTTGCCCCACATGCCTAAAGGAGTTATGTTGAGGGCTAGGCTTTCCCAGTCTTCTGGGAGCTCACGCTAGTGGTTAAATGTGATGTCTGGAAGATGCTGGTGAGGAGGGATCTGCTATCCACTTCTGTAATTTCTTTTAGTAGCCTTGGGATGTGCATTATCCTATTTCTGGTGACTTGTTTATGGCATTCCACTTTTGTAAAAGGTTTTTAAGAACATGTCTCTGTAGATTGATACTGCGGTACTTTCCAATTGGGACTTTGATATTGAAGTTTTGGTGGGGAAGGTATAAGGGCCCAAACTTCAATATAAAAGTCAATCAGAGGCTCAGGTGTGTAAAAAAACTGAGACTTAGAACTGTGCTGGTCCAGTAAATTAGCAAGTTTATTAAATCCCTGTAACTTCTGCTCCATCTTGGGGCGGTGTTGTTATCATGTTCTTCTTTATATCATGCTCATCTATTGTGGCTTCTTGGCTAGAGATGTACTGCTGCCAAGACTATTTTTTGGTGGTTTAGTGAACTTGGCTTCTATCAGCAAAGTCTAGATTCAAAGTTCATAAGCAAACAGGCCCTTGTCAAGTTTCAAAGTCTCATTCCGGCTATTGCATATACTTCTCTCTGTAAATCAGGCGATTGGTGCTGTTCATATTCCTTCCAATATTTGTGAGAAGTGGAATCTGGTGATCTGTGGTGAATGTTTGGACCTGTTCCCCTAGGAGAATATAAATTATTAAACAAGATGATGCAATCCTTTACTATTTCCTGGTCATGTTCCAGCCTGCAAAGTTAACGGCCTCCACCCCCCCCCCCTCTAGTGAGCAAGCTATGGATGAAATAGGCTAAGCATCTGTTATGGAAAATTCCTTGAAATCTTTCAGGAAGAATCTTAAGAAGGGGTTTGCCATACCACTACTAAGTTGGTTGAACCCTCAAACACTTTTTTCCCAACTGAGAACTGACAATTCAAAAGTGATATTTCTGCCTCTTTTGGTTAGTGATATTTGCAAACAGAGCAAATATATATCCCATATGTGAAAATTCTCTACAATCAGTTTGTTCTGTCATCACACAAAAAACCGTCAGTTCAGGACAAAACAACCTAGGTGTTTCTACTGTGTCTTCTAAGTCTTCTGTACTAATATCTAACTTGTCTTTCATTACGTTGGCCAACTTATACCCCAATTAACTGAAACTGGTCTTTCCGGTCAGATAGCCCGTTTAGAGCGCCAGCGTCTTGAAAGACGTCTTTACATTGTTCCAATACGAAGGTATCCACCTATCCCCCACCCAGACTGATGATGTAGTTTCCTGTACAAGATTATCTGGTACGGTTAATTACTGAGTTGATATTGTGCCCCCCGCGCCCCAGTCGCCCAAGTAAAAGACTTTCTAATAACCATCAAGGCCGTGTGGTAGCCGCCCCCTCCTCTTCTCTGGCCTTCTCTGTACCATCCAACTGAATTTAGAAAGGCTTAAATAATACGACGGAAAAAAACGCTTTGTAACGATAAAGGATCAATCATTGTTTCTATGGTGATAGTCCTAAGGAAGATAATCGGCAATGAAGTACCACAAGCTTTCTAGTTGTAGTAAAAGATGAGGCTGAATGCAGAATAGGGCAATGGGAGAGGCAGCATTTTAATAATTCGTAACGGTGCCATCATTAAAAAAAATTGCCAGTTGGAGCAATCCCCCAAAAAGGACACTCGCAATGTCCCATTAAAATAATGTATGTGCCTCCTTTCCTTTTCCTGTTTCTAGCCCATCTGTTAATTGTTTAACTAAAAAATGTTATGGAACTTGCATCCCCCAACATTCTGTCTCTCAATGGTCTAGTAGTGTGAACATAATAGATATATTTCGCGCTGTCTGATGGCTGACATTTCTCTTTCTTTCTCTTGTTTCTCAGCTTCTTTTGCTTCTTCTTCAGCAACGACTAGTCCTTACCTTGATGTTTCTTCTTTTGGTCGTTTCAATAGTGCTGTATCCAACAACCTTACGTGCAGTAGTCCTTTAGGTTCCTGTATTTCTCTCAGATTCCTATCTCTCGGGGAATGAGTTTTCCTTAGGGTCTCCAATGTTGATAGCCTAGCCTCCCGAAAAAAGCTTTCTCTGAATCTGACACTTTCCTTCGTGCGAAATCTGAAGGATTGGACGTTGCATGCAGCAATTACAGAAGTTTCACCAGAAAAATACCCCTTGTCTAGTCTTAATTCCTGATGAGATCAAAATTCAATGGTTAAACAACTATTTTCTAATCTGAATTCTCTCCCTTTGTGCCACTATAGAGAGGAGTGTTCCTTTATATAAGAGATATGGACTAAATTTTAGTCTCGCATATTTTCAGAAATTCAATTCTCTGAACTACATCCCTGATGGAATTGAATCTGTGTGGATTAAATACACATATCAAATAATTTCATTGTAGTGGGTGCTGTTTCTATAAGCCCAGTGCTTCCTGTGTTTTTGGACTATGAACCTAATTTTGGGTTGCCATGTTGTTCTCATGTGATGTCCAAATTTGCTAGCTATGAATACTTGTCCTTATGGGGGACCTTTAAACCTAGACCTGAAATCCAATGGATTGATGGATCTCGGTTTTTGTAATAGACACTCCTTCTTTGTCTTGCTCTCTAAATAATTCCTTCTGTCAAACAATCTCAACACGCACAAACCTTAACTCGTTACAGGGAAGGTCATAAGTGTCAACATTCTTGACCTGGTTATACTTCAGTACCCAACCTGACCTTCTTATTAAGAATGTAATAACCACACCTGTGTGGTATAGGCGATCCCTAAGTATTAATTATTTCAGAGCTATGTCTGTCTACCAAACATAACAAAGTTTCGGCTCTAAGCATAACTTAAAATATTTGCAAAACAAGAACGTATCAAAATGGGGGGGGGGGGATAGTCTTCTGAAAAACTTACCAAAGTCAACTGGTAAAAACGCTTATTTACTTTCTGATCGATATTGAGGAGATTTGGTTAAATGTAAATAAAAAACGGAAATTCTACGAATGTTGAAAGTCATTGTGCACCAGAATTTATCAGTAAGACGAGGGCAAAAAGTTTAACCTTTTTTAACTATCTAAAGTTAAGCTAAGCAATCCTAAGTCAATAGAAAACAGCAGTAGCATGTAGGATTGCTATAGAAAAAATAGAGACCACAGAAAATTATAATGGTCTTTTCAAATCCTTTTGTAATCAAAGCAACAAACCAAATAAGGAGTGATAACTAAGAAGAAAGTTTGAGTAAAACAATTGGCTGAGAGAAGTTAAGGATAACCCCTAAATCTTCTGGCATTATTCCACTACTCAAAAATGTAGCATTGCAGGCGAACAATCGGCAGATTATCGCTAACAAAATAGTAATTTTTTTTTTTTTTTTTTTTTTTTTTTTTTTTTTTTTTTTTTTTTTTTTTTTTTTTTTTTTTTTTTTTTTTTTTTTGCTGATGCCTGCAAAAAAAACTGAAGAGTTGGAATTTTTTCAAACAAATGAAACATATATTTCTCTTCTGTTTTTTTTTCGTGCGGCAAACTACCATATATTGTATATCCTCCTACACCTCCTTTTATTATTGTACTATGAGGCAAAATGCGATATATTTAAACAACCAAATGAAATTTCCTTCTTTGCCTAAAGATATTCCAACTAAACTTCCAACTTCCTCTAATTAAGGTTAAATCTAGTTTTCAAAATTATGAAAAGTCCTTAATCAGGCAAAAGTAGAAAAGTGCAGGCACTATTCGGAGGTTAAGTTTAAACGATAAAGAACCGTGTGAACGTCTAAATAATCATCAAAAATATTTAAGACGTATTATTGGACGAAGGGTTCTTCGCTTATCCTTGGGGCCACTCTCGAAGCCAATTGTTGAGTGCCAGTTCCTCACAGGCGCGTAAGAGGAAAAAAAACTACATTTGATAGTGGGGTAGAAGTGCTTTTATAAGGATTTCGTATTTGAGAATCGGGGACCCCGCTATAGACGAATTACTACTCGGCGTACGATCCTGGGCAATTCTTTGATGTTATATCTCGTGTTACCATTGTTGTGCGCTTTGAAGTTGACTCACTGCCTGTGGCATCTAAATATGTAAGTCCCGATAAATCTAGATTGTTTTTTACCTGTGTTTTATTTCACTTTATATGTCTGCTGCAATCTAGGTCTACTGTAACAGGCAATTAGTTCGGCTAAAAAAAAATCCTCGAAGTCAGGACGTTCGTCATGCACGGGAATCTGATCTCCTATCAGATAGATCAAGAAAAAGGAGGTCGACATTTATATGTCCCTTTACATATTCTACTTTTTCTACGGTCCCGATTAATTGTGATTTGAGGGCGGCGGCTAGCCTAGTTGACACAATCTTTATAGCGCTTATAGATCGAGGTCGGCTATCGAGTAATCATATAAAGTGTAAGGTTTTCTTTCTAGGCAGCTTTTTTTAGGTACGATATGTACATTTGAAGTCGCGGGTCATATTTTATGACCACAATTAAGCCTAAGAGAGAGCCCAGTCCTCCTTTTTTTCTTTTAAATAGGGGGGTTTATAAACTACACAGTAAAAATTTCATTCGCTTAACAGAAACATGGCGCGTGTCGGTAAGATTTCTGAAAGAGCATTGCAGAGATGAAGTAAAATTTAAACAAACAAAAGTATTGAATTTCGCAAAAAAATAAATTAGGAGATATGTGCGACTTAGGTACAGGTCAAAAAAAAACGAAATCAAGAAAAATAGTGAGCTATGGAAAAACATAGCAAAAAAACCCATAATGTGACAGTCTAACTCACAGGAGGGATGCCGCAATGGGGGCGCAGCACAGTAGCCAGTTTATGAAATCTAATAAATATAGTGAAAAATAAAAGAGCAATATTAAAAGCGGATTCGCGCGATAAGGAAATACTAGAAGATTCTCCTCGCCAAAACGATGCAAAAAATTCAAATACCCCACAGATGATTGAGCCAGTGGTTAGCAAAGTAATGCGAAATATATGGTTTGCGACCCATCTGAAATATACCCGAAAATCTGCTATGCGATGACGCAGATTATAATCCTTATGACAAGAAGGAGAAGTTTTCTTTTATTTGGGTAACTCTAATAGCACCACGAAAATGATACAATTAGCAATTAAAAAGGGGACGTGTTTAGTTCAAAAATCCCAGGTTTTATAAACAAAACGGAGAATGATTTAAATACATGGGAGAAAATTCTAAAGAAACCTAGTTAACGGTATTAAAACTTCAAATACACAAATATCCTTTAGACTGAAATCGCAATTTTTAAAAACTTAATATAATATGGAATCATATTACGTACTTAGGAACTTAAAGAAGAAAAATTAATGCGGATTATTATGGAATTTTAAAGATGTGTTTTCTGCATCTGAAGATGACATCTGGGCTTGATACCATTTTATGAACATTGTCAATTTTACGCTCGACTGTAATCCCGCGTAGCAAAACATGCCATTATCGTGTCTCATATAAGCACAAAGAATGGTTAAAAAATAAGATTCAGGAATTAGAAAAAAATGAATGAAATTATATCGCGTTCCCCAAGTATGTAAGTCCGTTATATGAGTGCATCTGGGATCACGTGAGTTGATATTAGTACGCCAAAGAAGACATGTGATCTTAGACTTGTAGTTAGACTATAAGAGCCAGCCGTGTCGTATAACAAACAAGTAGTTAGCGATATAGATTTCGCTCTAAACTCAACCTTTTAAGAAATAAATGATAATTCTTGACTGTCAATTTTCAAGCACAAAAACAAATTTTTTTTAATTTTTAGTCTTCTTTTGGACGCCTTACCGCAAGGGCTACCACCCAAGTGAAAATAGGCCGAAAAGGATGTCCATAAAAACTGCATTTTCAGGGGCATCTGAATGTGGTTCATGCAATGATATACTTAAGGTGTACTCATTTGGACTGAAAAAAACAAGTTCAAGCGCGCGCTATGTAGATCAGGCGCGCTAGTGACACTGCGACCTGTTAGGAAGTCAGGATAAAGTAATATCATTCATTTTTGTCGACGATGTCATATGCCTGGGGAAAACACTGGAGAAACAACACTTAGCGACACTAGCTATAGGTGTTCGCGGAAGTTCAGACAAGGCGAATTTAAAATTGCCGGGCCTGAGAAAGTAAATTTATTTCAAAAACAATAAAAATTAAATTTTTAGGAGTAGTAGTGACACAAGGAGTAGATATTCCCAACGAGACCCTGATAAATAAAAATGTGTTGAAACCTGGCACGAAACTCCCCCCCAGAACTATGGAAAGAATTATAGTAGGAATTTTAGGGTCTTACTGGCTACTTTAGAGAAATTCGTGACGCAATTTACGCCGCGTAAATTGCAAAACCCGACTACCTCACGATGAAGTTTAACTAAAGGAAACCTCCGCATAATGTTACCCCCCTGGTTCCCAGGAATTTCAACAAACGTTCCCTAGACCGTCTCGATAAAAAGGCACTCACATTCTGAACAATTTTATCTACTTCCTGATTCGAGAAACGGAGGATTTGTGGTTACGACCTATGCTAGTTTTCAAAGCAGCATTGGGCTATTCTTTGCAGGCCGCAAATATTCCACTGGCCATACGGAAAAAAAAAAAAAAACAAAAAACAAAAACCTGATGCCTTTTCCAAGCGACTTCTATCTAAATCAAAAAAATAGTAAAAAGTTATATGCTATTCGAGTACAACGTCTTATCAAGGGCGAAAGTAGTTATTCTGTCTCAAACCCACACAACTTAGAATTATCATCTATAATCGACACGGCACTTGGACAATGTAGTACCACTATTTAATTTGTAGAAAATTTATACTACGATCAGACTCCATAAAAAGCTTGCAGTACCTGCGCACATTTAAAACGCGCCCACTGGAATTCTATAGCTAGATGGATTACTGTGAAAATCGCATCCAGATCGTCTAGATTAGCGAATTTGAACATTTAAAAGGTGTAATATCGCAAAAACGCAGCTCAGCTTGTGACTTTTGAGTATTATACCCAGTTGAAAAATATTCGCTTCGGAGTCTGAGGAAAATGAGTTAACGCTATTCACTATGCTAAGAGCAAACACAAATGTAAGAAAACAAAGTCATAAGAGTACCGCAGTAACAGGAAATGAAGGTTAACTATTGTCCTTGTCGTCAGAAAATATAAAAAGAAAGCAAAAAAAGAAAAGACGATATGTGTTCAGCGCTTGATTTAGATTATTTGTGAATGATGCTTAAATGGGTGCGTAATCGGCCAGGGATAGATTCAAACTCTTAGATAAAAGAGATAGATAATTTTTAAACTATGATCCTGATTAAGAAATACTGTGTATAGAATCGTGACTTACTGCTGAGACAAAAAGAAGAACCTTTAAACTTTCAATAATACCTGTATTACCCACAAACTTAATAGTTAGTGCGCTGCATTGGAATATTTTCATTCAGATAAGCTAGGTGGAGCATAATTAGTAGTTGAATGAAATCTTTCTCATGAAAGTAAAACAATATTTTTATCGTGCGTCGTCGGCAATGGAACACATAACTTTAAAGAATTTGTAAAGTAGCACTGGGGCGAAGGCATGTATCTTGAAGAAAAATCACCGTCTCTAACAAAGGCGACGTCTCAGCTTATCCTAACGATCGCTCGCTATATGGAAGGAAGGTCGGCTCAGGAGGCGATAAGTAGCCCCTTCGATATATCTCAAGTTGACTTATATCGGAACGAGCGGAGTCGCTTGGCCTGTTTGCGCAGGCAGAAGGCCGATCTATGTATTCTGTTCGGTTATAGGTAGCGGCACTTTTCTAGGATTTCCTTTTTTTGTGGCAATAGAGCATTGAAAATCAAGTACTTACGTCCACCGAGTTAGCGTTACAATTAGTTTTTAAATTTGGCTTTCCTAATGAAGAATTTTGAGTGATCAACGGATGTATACTATTTGTTTTGGCAAAGTAAGCAAAAGACGTTATGATTTTTTCTTCGAATATAGAGAAATGGTGACAAGTCTCGCGTACGCGATCCCAGCCAAGGGGCTTAATGGTGAGAATATAAAATAGTCCCTCCCTAGCATATAATATTTTCGAACTGTATTAATTTATTGTATATCAAAGACAATAGGGAATAGACTTGGGATCAATTCATTGAGCCTTATTTAACTACGTTACTCCACACCTGCTTTCTTCAGAAAGCTAACCAATTAGACTTAATCCAATTTTATTTACTTTTTGGTCGTGATTTTAGTAATCGCCGTATAATGAGATTATTGTAATGCTCGGCAGTATTTACAACAACTCAGAAGATTGACAAAGCAAGTATATTCGATAAATGGATGAGGAAAACTTATAAAGATATTTAGGGACGTAAGAGTTGGATATATAATGTAAAATAGTAAACCAGAGCTAAGTAAACCAACCTGCGTAAAGTTCTAAGGGTTAGTATAGATTTCAAAGTAGGAGACTGCGTCTACCTACAGTACGGTAATGTCAAAAAGCGATGAGGCAAAAACTTTCGCAATAAATATTCTGGGACCGTAACCAAATTTAGTCATAAAGTACGATAACGATATACTTTTAAAAATGGAGAACCTCCGATAGCGGAAGAACTTGAGCACGTGCTATGTTAGCCTAATTACAAAAGCGACCAAATTTCCAGAGAAGATAGGGTATGTGCACATCCTCTCCTCTACATGATAATCCGTCAGATGCAGAAATATGAGCCCCCTAGATCAAGATTGGCTAGAGCTAAAAACCTTTAATTTCTAAGCAAGGATCCTATTTTCGAATGAGCAGTGATGAGGGTATTAAATTTTGAAGAATTTTTGCTTATATGAAAAGATCTAGTTATTCCAAGAAAAAATCCTAATACGCAGTAGTTAGTAATAAAAACGCCCATAAGGCTCAAATAAGTTGCATCACTCAGTTTTAGAGGCGGGGGAGGAATTAGTATTATACAATATTCTCTCGGTAAAATACGCAGAATTTTTGCGGGCCCGATAGTGAACTATCGAAACTGTCCCTCGATGTCTCCCTTTCCAAAAGATTTCGTAGAGCGATATGGTTTCCGACCTGGGCTAAGCACTCGATTAAAGGCCCTGTGCATTGCGAGGAAGTAATTAAATGAGAGCTTGTATCGAAACCCACCCGCCCGCCCGCGCCCCCCCCCTGGAGCCACTGTTTGAGCGCCCCCGGGGAGTGGTGGTCCCCACCCCCCCGCCCCCCTCAGGGCCCCCCCCGGCCAGGGGCCGCCCCTCCTCACTGTCCCCCCCGCGCGGGTATTACGTAACATAAACCTCCTAGCTCTCAAAGTCTATTCAACTATAAACAATCTGGTCCAGAGCTTATGATCTTATGATAAATGATTCCCATAAGAAACGAGTCAAAAGTAGCGAATTGCCTCTCGAGAATAAAACTCCGGTTCACAAGGATGACCTAGCAAGGCGCAATATCATGATATAACTAGTGTCGCAAGGTCAAACCTAAACAGGGACTTCTATGGTAAGGGATATACTTTTTGAGGGTCTCTGAGTGCTAAAAATGCCCCATCCCTCGCTGATAGACTGGGTCGTTTCAAACAGTTGAGTAGGGTAACCAGAGGCCGCAAAAACTATTGATTTCCTCGCACACATGCTCTCAAGAATGCTTTGCAATATCTTCCCGAGTTGAAAATCTCGTAGGGAAAGCGAGGACTTTAGGGAATAAACCTCTACTCTCGCAAAGGAGTAGTAAATTTACGAAGGAAGGGATCGTAGTTGATAACGCATCAAAGGAAATGGCGCAGCCGTCTAAAAGTTCTACTAGAGCCGGATTCGTCGGAAACTAGTTCGAGAGTCTGACGAGGGCAATCAAGACCGTATTAGTATTAAAGAAATAGGAAAATCAAGACGTCTTCAGCCGCCGCCACACGAAAGAAAATCAAATTAAAAGTGGGGCAAGAATTTATTGAAAAAAAACATACAAAAAGTTTGACCTATTATCGCTAGAAAAACCGAAAAAAGAAAAAACCTGCGAGAAAGCAGAGAGATCAATAACGACACATGTCAGGCAAGAACGGTTGATAATAAAACCTGACAGATGGAAATATCCCTAATCTATATGTAAAGACAAATTTCAAATACCTATGAAAACATCAACATATGATCGGCGTTGCCATATATAAAGTTTAACAGTGTGCAGAGTAAAGTTAAAGCGCAAGTCAATATTATATGAAAAAAAACTAATACGAGTGATGTCAAAAAACATTGGTGATCAGTGAGAAAAGGTGCCCAAAGTAGAAGCTGCTGTGGTCGACTGAAAAGCGATGAGTGGTGTTGGACACGTTTTGTGGGAGCCTGGGTGTGGATACTCAAAGCCCAGGTCAGCTTTAATTTGTTGTGGGCGTGCTTGCCCTCGGATTTCTATGAAAAATCAGATCCGGCACGGTCTAACCAAGATGGATTATTATCGGCAATAACAAGAGATTTACCAGTACAATCAGGCGTCTAATTAATATGAAATTTTTTGTCTTAGGTGGGGGTCAGATTATAATTGGTTAGCCATACAACATTAGAAATAAGGATGGAGAGTGCGCAGTGTGAAATTATTGTCCTCGGGCAGCCGCTTGCTTATTCAGATAGTTTCTTGACTGCGAGAAATGTATAATGTAAAATTAAGATTGTATGAAGGCGAATTATTGAGCTATCGCTTTTAAATGGTTATATCTTCAACCAGTCTTAGTAGGTATACTACTCACTACCGTAGAATAAAGCTGCGGAGGTCCGTATAACTTTACTGCAACCGTTAACGCTATCAATCCTAAAATATTTATTCTGTTTTAGCGCCTAAGCAAATTGCAGTTTTTTTGGCGCAATGCCACGAGCGATTACTATAAATAAAAAAACAAAAAAATTAACACAAATTAAAAATTGAAATGGCCTTTGGAAAAAAATAATAACAAAAGCAGTAAAAACAAAAAAAAAAAAAAAAAATACAAATTAAGAAAATAGAAGTAAAATGAAACGAATTTTGCGAAAAAAACGGATATTAAATCAATGATAAATCTAATTCTAGAAACAAATAAGTATGAGGCTTAAGAATATGCATCATAATTCGCTGCGTTGTTCACAGGCAGTGGCCGCGTAGAGGACAATGTGTTAAATACATGGAGTAGATATTCATTAGCATATAAATATTCATTGGCATATCTAGGGCCATGACGCATTGGAGTATCTTTATGAAATGGACGTCCCCTAACCTTCGAGACCCTTGTTTCAACAGAGTAACAAGTACTAGAAGAGAATAGGGACGATGAACTCAAAGAATCGACTCTAATTTTGCTGGTGCGAACATAATTATATGGCCGTATGTTTCAGTATTCGCAAACTTCCGCTGACCGATAAGAACCTCTAATCGACTTTTAATTAGCGGTAAAAATCGCTGTAAGACTAAGATAGAATACAAACAAGAGACATTAACACGGGGGATACAGTCTGAATATGCAGCAGAGGTTAAATCCCCGAACCGCCATGAGATACGTCTAAGGCAAGTAAATAGGAAGGATATTATAAATTACGAGTGGGTAAATGTAGTCTCCTACTCTCCGCGGGGGCTATGTATCTTTTTCCCTCATTTTAAGGTTGTTTACGTAAAAGCCGTGTGGTTATTGACGCTGACAACATGCGTTGCTTAAAGGCAGGCACGGTTAGCTGCGTGAACAATGGTCAGGCTTTATGGAAACTTATTTGTGAGATAATCATAGACTAGCATCAAATTGACCCATGTAGGCATAAACTCTGTTTTAAATGATTATTTTAAATCTAATGTAATAATTAGGCTGAGTGTTGAAGAAGAGTGTTGAACACGATAAAAATTTAGTTTTCTGTACTGAATATTAGTTTATTTATTTAACTCTGTTGCTCATAGGGCGTAAAATTCATGTACTCGATCTAATAGCGTAGGCGTGACTTATTTTGGTAATATATTAGTATCTTACTTTAAGAACGGTAGTGATTCTTGCATTCGTTTTTTTATTAGCAGAGAAGTGGATTGGACACATTGGATATCGAGCTATCTACAATGAGTTAGGGGCCTATGAGGAGTGCTAGTATACATGACATAGTTACGTCGATGGTGTCTTATTTTCATCATATCGCTCAACGGCTACAAGGAAGAGTATCTCATTCCATACACTCGCAGCATATTTTCATCCTGAGCTTTGTCTGACGTAAGAACAACATGTTATCCTCCTTTGATCATTGTTTCTTCGACGCATCGAAACCATTTATTACGTAATCAGGTAGCATTATATTTGCATCATCAGTATCTTTGTCAGTGGTTTATCGAACCTATATAAGTCACGATAAATGCTTGAGAACCCTGCATCGATGCGGATACAAGTGATATAAAATTACGATATATCGCCTTTGACATCATTATGGCTTCGCCCCGAGAACGGCACTTTGGACTGTATATGTGAGGGTATACTTTGGATGATCCCAGGTAAATTATTTAATAATCAAAGCGGCAGTATTCACTGCTGGTCGAATCCTTTTCGAGCAAAAAAACAAGAGAAGCAAAACAAATCATCTCTCAGTAATCGCATTGCGCTATTCGGCCCATCTGTGTGGAGAAGTTTCATATCTCTGTTATGCGCATAACAATTGTACGAGATAATTTCTGAAAAAGGACGCTAGAAACGGGCAAAATTTAAACGCGTGCCTGCAGTGACAGGGCAATGCAGTGACAATATGCCCGCGTCCGTCACAAGTTATTAAGTACTATATATGTTGTATAGGAGTCTACTATAGTTTTGATTTGCATATCGGTCGGAAATAGAGGTCCGTTTTCAGAATCCAACGTTTAAATTCGGACCTCTCGTGATTAACCTTAGGTAATGCACCGCAAAGGTTTAATAGACCAAGGCCATGTAGCTAACAAATTTTGATAAGAGACCAAAAGTAACGAGTTTTTTAAATTACGAGAGACTTTACATTCTCTGATGGTGGCATCAAAATATCCCAAATCTAGATGAAGAGGCAGCCCTTATGGAACTGTATCGAAAGAGCAGGGGAGAAATGAACTCTGATGGCATAATTCCAGTCCTACACCTGTTAGTTGGAACGCATCATTTCGCCAGTTTGACAATTGAGAAGAAATCCGGTCGTGGTGAACTGTACAATTCGTGCTTGTAACTGTCTCCAATGAAGAAACTGCATACATTTGAGAGCGTAAGTTGCTTCAAAAATTTTGGCCGTAAGAACGAAAGTAGAGTGAAGGAAATAATTTAGGCAACAAGAAGGATTGGTACTGGTTCGGCTAAAAAGACTCGAAGGTACTGCAATAGTAATGTGAATTTACATTTTGTTACTTCTTATATAACTTTGTATAACTCGAAAAATCGCGGCATATATGCCCATCATTATACGTTGCGTAGCATAATACATCCCAAGTGGAAAGTGTTTCTAATTACACGTGAATATGTCAACCCGCAAATTGTGTGTTTTTAATATCTGTTTTTGTATGTTATATGTATTGGCGTATGTCCGAGATAGATTATGGTGAGGGGCGTTGTCGAGCTATTCATTAAATGTAGGGCGGCTAGGATATAAAGTAGTGTGGCATATAGACAGGCAAAAACAGCAGCTTGTAAAAAGTGAATGCAAGATAAAAAAATCTATGTAGAGTATAATAGGCCCATACCTTGTTGGAATGTAGAAAGTAATTGCAGTGTTATGAGTAGTAGGATGAAAAAAAAACTGTAGTATATATTTATAGCCTAGACGCGTATTAATAATTCTTAGGATGCCGTTGAGGATGAATTTTAGATAGGAGATGCAGATAAAATAAGAAAAAGTAATAGATAGTTAAATTTAGCACTCTTCTCGAATTAGTGCTTCATACGCATAAATATAAAATCATTATGTAGTTAGAGAAATCTATTAATAATTGCTAAAAAAAAAAAGAAAAGACAATTCAAAAGCCGCAAGAGGACAAGCTAAGTGCAAATAACGGGTACGTCATTAATTAAGGGACTGGGTTAATGATGTACCATGAGCAATAATGCGATATATTTAAAATACCAAAATCAATAGTTCCCTTCTTTCTTAAAGTATAAGATCAGACTTCCTTCTAATTAATTTAAATTCTATTTTCAGAAAATGAAAAGTCCTTAATCAGTCAAAGAGTAAAATAGTGCAGTCACTATTCGGCAGTAAGTTTAAACGATTTTAAGAGCCGTATGAACGTCTTAAATCATCAAAATATTTAAGACGTACTTATTGGATCAAGGTTCGGTCATCCTTGGGGGCGCACTCGAGTCCAAATTGTGATGGCACAGTTCTCGACGTTAACTGCAGCGCAGGAGTTAAAAAAACTTAGGCTATTTGATAGTGGGTGGAGAAGTGCTTTTTATAAGAGATTCGTAATTTGAGATATGTCAGGACGCGCTTTTGACAGTATTACTCGGCGTACGATCTGGGCAATTCTTTGATGTTATAGCTGCTCTGTTCACGCTAATTGTTGTCGTTTGAAAGTGACTCACTGCTGTGGCACGCTAAATAGTATTATAAGTTCCAATAAATCTATTGTTTTTGTACCTGGTTTATTTCACTTTATGTGTCTGGTCATCTAGTCTATGTAACACGGCAATTAGTTCGGGCAAAATCTCAGGTAAGTTCCAAGTTGGGGGGAGAATCTGATCTCCAGGATAGGTCTGGGCGAAGAAAAAGAGGGCCACATTTATGAGTCTTACATATTATAAGTTTTGCTAGCCATTAATTGGAAGGGCCGGGGAGGAGCGGGCAGGTCTGGCTAAGGCCTAGTTGACACAATCTTTAGCGCTATAATAAGTCGGCGCTATCCGGAGGAACAGATAAAGTGTAGGGGGGCGTTCTGCGGATGCTTTTAGGGTTGAGCATATTTACATTGACGCGGTCAATGATTTATGACTCTACAATTAAGTCCCAGTCCTTTTCTTTATAACCATACATGTAAAACTTTCTCGCTATCAATATGATGCTCACCATAATAGTGGGCCTAATTCTGATTACAGGATACATTTGGTTCTAAAAGAACTTAAAGATCCTATAAAATCACTTTATACAATATATAAATATCATAATTTAATAGCTTATGGCATACAATAGGAACACATAATATTAATAACATATATGTTCATCATCTGAAGTAAATCCGAGGAATACATACATCTTAATTCCATTCTCGGTTCAAAATGCTGGCATATAGAATACGTGAATAATAGTACTAAGCGAATATATATAGGGCAATATATTATCATTCTCGAAAATTATCTGCATATCATAAAACAATATATAATATCAATCATACATCGACAGATCGGTTAGACAGTAAGCAAGCTTCTGCTGTATATCCGATACTCGTTTGGCCTTCAAGGTTCTGAATAGAATCTGCTGTGTTCGGGGCAGGCGGGCATTCATCCATGTATCCTGACATAAATGTTTGTAGTAGTTTTGTGTCATCTCTTGGTCCGCTGCTGTTTTAAATTATCATGCTGAATTCTTTGTGACTCCTGGCAGGGACTGAAAAGCTGAGGACATTATGGCTTACTATTTTAAAAAAAAGAGGTACGAAAATAACCGTAACTGAAAATTATCGAGTCCCATCAGGCATGACATCGTAGCAGTTGTTAAGTGGTTCTTGAAAGAATAATGGGCAATTCTGCAGTTGTTTTAAGCACTCTATGAAGGCAACAATATTTTACACAGTTCACCAACATGGGCTTTGATTCTGGAAGATCTCTAGAAGACAGACGCCAATCTCCTTGAATGGCTAAGATCGCATCATCAAGTGGCTTGATAGTGGGTGCCTGCTGAGCATGATTCGGCTTGACTTTTGGGGGGGGGGGGGGAGAAGGGGTATATGCTTTTGACAAAGTTTGTCACTTATGACCTTGGCAATTAAATTACGTGGAGTAAAGCATTTGTAGTTAGATATCTGGCGCTACTCTGGGATCCTTGGTTTTGTTTATTTGGTGCAAAATCAACGTGTTCAGCTATGTTCAATGACTCTTTTTAATTGTTATTGCATGTTCTTCCTCATGATGGCGTGTTCTTTACATGTGAGTCTCCTGCAGGAAGTGTCTTGGGTCGCGTTAGACAGATTTAATATCTCATCTAATGATGCTCCTTTTATTATCAGACTGTTATAATCACGTTATGCAGATGACCTGAAGCTTTCTTGGACGGGCCAGATCTATTGTCGCTGTGAGATGCATGCCTTGCTTAAACAAATAATGCTCACACTGCTGGGTATATGGGCTTGAGGCTTGCTGCTGCATTCATGTTCCAAGTGCTGTATATCATGTCATTGGCAACTGAATCCGTTAGCCGTCCTTCTTTATTTTTTCGGTGTAGTGCGTCAGAAGCGCAACCCTTCTCGCTGCTGTAAATAATAAGCAGCATTTGGTGTCACTATTGACAATGAACTAGAATTCGTATAGCACTGATGCTGAAGAGGTCTTCTGCTGAGGCTAGTTCGACCATTGAACGTGATTTAAGTGGCACTGATTTCCTCATTGTTCTCCTCTATAAGTCACTCTAGCTCTTCGTTATATAGGTACTTGTGCCTCTAAGGCTTGAAGTTGGAATGTGCTGGCTTGCCTCTCGCATATTTTAAATTAGAAATATAGTTCTTGAAGATGTTCAGAGAACATGCACTAAAAGTGATTATCTAGGCCATGGCAGTAGTGTTTCGCTATCCTGTATAGACTATCAAAGGCTAATCTCCGGCTACACTTGTTTTGCAGGGTATGGAGAATAGTAGGGGATTTCCATATTTTGTAGCCTTAAATTATTAAGGGTATATGATGTTTTCTCTCAGCATTATTCCCTACTGTTGTACCAATTTACGAAGCTAGAAGGTCGATCCCCTGAAACTCTGTCAAGCAGTCTTACAGATATCTAGTAGTCGCGTACTGCGAATTCTTCTCAAAAAAGAGACATATTTTCATTCATATTGTCGAACAATTGGTAACAGACTATTTAATGAATAGCAGTTACTGCTGACATCCGTTGATGTTTTAAACCAAGGCTAAGTATGGCGAGTGGTCCTCGCAAGATAGTGTAGAACTCAATTGGGATGCTACTGAAGATGAATCTAGCACTCATGGTGCACCAGTGAAGCCTTTGCATAGCGTTAATCTATTGTGCATCATTTCCAGGTCTCTTTAGCGAGGAGAAAATCCTTTGATTGCTCCTAGTCTGGCTAATTAAGGTAGTGATTTAAGTAGGGTAATATCTTGCTTGTGACTAGTGGATTTCGCAGCTCTTAACTCTCTTGTCATTAGCTAGGAAGCTGTTTTTGGTGGTGGGAACAAGTTTCAGCTTAAGAGGTGAACTGATTTGCTTTATTTATTTGCGAATTCTTTTGAAGGCACTTTGGCCTATTGCTGTTCTAGTGAGCAAGATAAAACGTCATCGCTTTAATGTGATAACTGCAAGATGCGCATTTGATCTTGCTTCAATTAAATTAATGAAGGTCTTCTTGATGTAGCAATTTGTTGTTGCTGAGGAATCTTTTTCTGATATCTATGACTAGAATAGGCACGTCTTCCATTTTCTTTCGTCGGGGCGATGTATGATAGTGCACTAGAAGAGCTTCTGGTCTCTGGAGAAATACCAACGCTCAAGAGGCTTGGTTGCTGACCCTGGCCCTAAATGTGTTGGATAGGTGTTGAAATTTGGTGGAGAAGGATTATCATCGGAACAATGTCCATATTGTGGCTCCTATAGGACAAGGAAGAGATGTATGGGAAACGTGTCTTGTCGCTAGGTGCATGTTAGGGGCAGGGTTGAAGATCACCTGCAACTTAGTAGGTGCGGGCGCGGGGGATGGTGGGTGTCTGTAATTCTGAGTGGATGAGCTCATGCTAGTTTACAAGTCTGTTTCCTTTGGTGATAGGCAAAGTATGGACTTCTGTATACATGCATGGCCAATTTCTGACAAGGACGGTAGGGGCTTTTATGCGCTAGTGAACTGAAATATCTTAAAGAATAATGGTTCAAAATAGGGTGGCAGTGGTCGCTAAGTTGGGAGTGAGCTAATTGAGGTGCTAGTGTTATAGAGTTTGACAGTGTCCCAGTGTTCGCGCATTGGATGGCTATTAATTGGATGGCAATGTTTTGATAGTGTATTGATGATGGGCCTTGAAACTGACAAGCAAGTCTTAGAAGGCTGGTTTCTTGAATCATTGGGGACGACAGCACTCAGTAAGAGTATTACATCATAATCATTTGAATATATCAAATGATTTCAGGCGAAAATTTGAGTTTGGTTTGGCAGTCGGTTCAACATTTGTCTTTATAATGTTGGCTATATAATTACTCTAACAGGTTTCTCTGAAAAAGCTCGAAGTTGTTTTTTTGAGCATATGTTTTCACCTGGGAAACTTATGAACAGATTGTTTTCACCTCACCCTTAGAGCTTTATCCAGGATCGGGCCTGCTAGCACCATAACTATGAGGCTTTATGTTTTCTTTATCCCTATTTGAGTGTGCTTTGACCATGGGACGCCGGCAAGGGGGCTAGGGTGGGGGCATGGCCACACCTGGAGAATTATGAGACTATTAGTAAGTTGATATTCGTGTAAGTGAATACGCAAAGGAAAGAGAAGGCAGAATAGGGGATAAAACTATGGAAAAAATTGTTTGTTGCCCCATTTTTGGCTTTGCTGCCTGCCAATAGATTTTGACGGCTCATGAATATAGTAAATATATACAGTTCTTATTATGTGACTGAGTGATCCCGTTTAACGAGTTTTGCACCAGAAATGTTTTGCTTTATGATTTGGTTGAGCAAAAAAAATAAGATTCTTCATAATATGAATGGTATAGTAAATAACGATCCTTGTGCAATAACGTACAACATACATGATTCTAACTATTGATATTAATGTCAAGAGATCAGCTTTTTTATGGTGGCTTTTGCATGGCAGGTTGTAACCAGCTTTATCGTTAAATATGTATTTTTTAATGTTATAATATTGCAGTTATTAGATACACAAGTAAAGTTTTGTACTAATTAATATATAGCAAATCTACAAGGAAGGCAACTTGAATGAAGGGGGCAATTTTGGCTATAGAGATTATGCCGTGCAACCTCTTGCTCTTGCATTGCAAGAGTACCCATCGAGCATGATATATGATAGCCAGCTATAATCAGGATGTTTGCGCCCTGGAGCGGAATGCTACGAATTTCTGTATTTCCCCCTGAATGGCATGACGTTTTTTGTGTTTTTTTATTCGATGTTTTTTGTTTCTAGGAGTGATTGTTTTTATTCTATTTTCCTTCGCACTTTGAAAAATTTTTATTTTTTACAGTTATGAAGTGATAAAGGTGTACAAATATACTGGCTTTCTGCGGCTTGCAGAAAAATTTACAATTAAAACTATGAATTAAAAAATATTGTGGTTTGATTTTCATGAAAAAAAAAAAATCTTAATTTTGTATGTTTACTTTGGAATAAACTACTTTGATAAATGCGGTTCTTTTTATAAACACCTGGAGGATTTAAAGCAGGCACTTACAAATATATTTTTAGTGTTTGATAATCGCAAGTTCATAAACTGTCAATATTGTTAGCAATATCGCATTCTAAACGACGACACTTGGCATTGCTCAACAAAACTTATTGCTGGCAGTTGTTATCTTAGTTTTTGGTAAGGCATGGCTATTGCTTTTCTGTATTTTTTGTAACTAATTATTTTTTTTCATTATTTTAAATAGGCTTTGACTTATGGGCATACTTCTTTCTATTGGCCTTGAAAAAATTGTTTGTCTCTAATCTCATAAATAATAGAATTTCAACTGTATTGAACCAAGGGGGGGGGAGGAAACTGAAAGTAAGGAGGTCAACATTAAGACTTTAAACGATAGAAGTAAATTAGTAGCATAATGAGGGCGGTTGCCCGACCCCACTGAACCGCCGCCTCCGGCTCTCTCAAGCACAGTTCACTCTTCAAGGGCTAGCTGTTTTTTGGACTTTAAAAAAGTTGCTTGTTGTTGCTAATTAAAGCGACTCTGTGTTTGGGTATCGGGTATTCAAGGTCAGAGTTATTGGGTACGCAAGAGGCGCCATTTCAGCGCAACCTTAGGTGGTGCAACGCATATCGACATGTGGCCCGAAGCAGGCTTGTATTACAAAAAAATTGCCATGCCTAGCTTTATCCGCCATAAAAAACCTTCCGTGGGAGTTGCCGTATAAAATATAAGGTTGAAATTGTCTCGATTGCTTTTGGGCCTTTCCTTCTTTCGCTCTGAATGCCATTGGTTCGGGAAATAGGCCAGATATCTGAAGTAAAGCGGTAAACGGTATGTGCAGATGTTATCAAAAAAACAGGTCCGTTTGGATGTTCCTACTTTTTCCGAACCAATAACTTGAGGCGATTAAGCTGAACTCTCTTTAGAGACTCACGCTTTGACTAAATCAAGTATGGAATATTCTGTAGCCGAATTCTTCAGCATCGTCTAGGCTTACATACATTACTTTAGTAGCTCTCAAGTCGAGTCTACGCTCGACAGGAGGAAAACGCTAATGAGCGATGCAAAACTTTGGCTCGATGTCGATAGGTATAGTTTACAAAATCCAAAAATGACAATCAACAAAATTTTTGAAACAGATTCATGTTGAAGCACACTTCATAGCAACATAGGGTGAATAGCCGCCCGTCTTGTGGTTGTCATTCTTCGGCACAAGTTCGTCTAACGCAGCTGGTCGATAATCCTAAGTTTTAAACTTAAAGCCTTCTCTGCAAGATCAAATAGTGCAGGTGAGCTAAGTAAAAATCGTCGCCTGTGGTCGGAGGACTGGCAGATTAGTTCTTCACTATTTCCAGCCGGCAGAAACAAGCGTTCATTGCTGGCTGTCGTGAGCAGTATTAAGGATGTGGCTAGGCAATATGAAGAAGCTTTGATATATTTGCGTAGAATAGGCCACTGGAAGTGTCTCGATATTATCGATGACGTCCATCGAAGTTCTTCGGCTTTGCCTGGCCTCCTTCGAGGGCGAAAACCGCTTGGACCTCAAGGTAAGAATCTGAGTCGATGTTCGATGTTGCAGAATCAAGGGGGCTCGGAGAATTGCTATGAGGAGCGCCTGCATGCCTAGAACGTGTTAGAGCTGGGGTCGGCAGAGCTTCTGAGTGTACTGAGGGCACTGGAAGGTTATCTGTAAACCAGTCTGTCATATCTCCGCTACTCAGTTATCTACGCTTACAGTCTTCCGCAGGTGATTCTGTCTTTTCATTTCTTCGTTCGCTAGAGTTGTAGCTCTTATTGTCGATTCACAGCATAGTTTTTTTTCGGCTCACGTTCGAAGTGGTCATAGAATTCTTTCAGGTGTTTGATAATATTTTTGGGTCTTCTAGTTCGATCCTTCTGACTCTGTTCCAGAGAGGATCCGGTCGCGGTCCATTCACTGTCAGGTACTTTTCAATTTCTAGAACCTCAGGCAAACTCTTGTTGCTTCTCCAAAAGCAGATGCAAATGAAGTGTCAGAGGCGCAGTTCGAGTGCTATTCCTTCCAATGTGTTGCTAGGATATCAGAGGCTGGCGGGACCTAGATATTAACGCAGATCAAGCGGCCTGAGGCTGCTCAGAATAGGAGTTTGGTCGGGGTCTCTCATAATTTCTTCTATATACAGTCACTGGAATGATAACTTGTGGAAGATTCCATTTTTCATTTCTCTGAGGGGGCTGGCAGCTCTTCTACGCTCGAGCTTCACTAAATCAGCTCGCGTTGAACAGGCGCTGTACTGCAGACTAGTACTATCAGAAGCCAGAAACACATTCGATATCCGGAGTCTTATCTATCGATTTGATCGATACCAGTATGACCATGCTGTCACAGCACTGTCCTTTGATATTCGCAAGGACTTGGCTTAGTATGGACTTAGGCCTTAGTTGGACGTGCGACAAAAGCTGATGTCTGATGTTGCTGTGTAAATAGAAGAAGCGTGTAAGATTTTGACTTAACGAAAAAAAATGAGGCAACAGTCCGAGTAAATCACCTTCAACGGCAGTTTGCAATGACGTGCAAATTTAGTTCTACTGCGCACGTAGGCTAATGAATGTATTAATATAGCGCTAACATGTGTGGCGCTTTCGGGGGGCTCATGCAGTTCGCGGCTTGAAGACACCCGCAGAGAATGGGCCTCGCTGCATCCACACTTGCTCCGTCGTAGCACTGCGGCAACACAATAGTTCCAGTCGAGACCGAGAGGTTTCACGGACTGTGTCGTTAATAAAGCTGAGACTAAACTCTCAGGGGGGAGCATCCTAGGCTTTTCTTATATGGTGAGCAAACTATTGGTCTCGTTCTTGTAGTCTTTTCGGCCTCGTGCGAAGTAGCATCTAGAAGAATGATTGGGCGAGCTGTTCTTTCACTCTTCAAAAAAAAAGGGGGTTAATTATCTATGTCTCGTCGACAAGAACAGGCTAAAGTAGTATGGCACGCTCTCACTTTCTTGCTTACTATTGTAGACTCCTGAAGCCTAGATCCTACTGTATATATAAATCGTTCTGGTATTCGTGGGACGTACTATTGGCGAGTATCGTCTTTGTTGAGAGAAGGGCGTTGGAGAATGCTCACGAGAAGATTGGCACTTAGTTTGCGACGAAATTTAAAGTTGCCGAAGATTGTCTTCATCGTGAGGCCCGAAAGGCTGTAAACCCTCACCCGCAGTATGGCCGTTACTTCAGTAAAGCCTTTTGTACGTGTTCCTCTGTTTTTCATACATTCTCCTTAATTCCTGTCAGGGGGGGGGGGGGGGCGTTGAGCAAAACAAATGCGTATGGGTTCCATCTCCTTGGCTTGTATAGCTTTGAACTTGCGTCTACGAAACTGCTCTGTCCGCTAGGGGGTCAGCTTTTCTTCATGCTCTTTCTAGAACGCTTGAGATGTCCCTCCTATCTTCTAACTCCGGTCTCGATGAAAGGTCCTTCTCGCCCGCGTATCTCTCGTCAGGCGCGAAGGTGTTGACGTGCTTGTACCCGATAGTGTCTGCAGCAGAAAGCAGAAAACTAGAATTTTCCTTAACTGACGTGTTCAAGCTCTAAGGATGGCTTTCCATATATACGAAATATTAAATGACTGTCTTAGGGCTTGCCGGGGGGGGGGGGGTTTGCTGAAACCTGTGCAGGGTACGTGTAGCAGCTCTGTGGTTGACATGGATGGTCGTGGAGTATGAAGAAATGTGATCAGTGGACCCATCTTGTAACGATGGGTGCTCATTTCCATCTCGGAGTCGTATCTCGTCGCAGATTGTGCCTGTTGGAGCAGTGACAGGGCAGCAGTGTCTCTTTGATCGTCTCGTTTCTACTAAGCCTTGGTCTGACGCGACCCACCATCGTCGCTTCGAAGACCCAAAGGAACGTTAATGGTTGTTGCGGAGGTGCTGGAGTGGGTCAGGTCACCTGAAAGATATTCCAAAGGTCTAAAAGGCACCTCTTGATACTTTGAAGTGCACTATGTGAAGCTCATTTTCAACCATTTTAAACAGTTGCTTTTTTAGTATGTTCAAGTCGCAAAGCTGCGTAGGGGCAGTTTCCGCTTTCGGCATCAGTCAGTTCGGGAAGAATAATGGTGCTTAAACTCCTGACATAGGTGTGACAGTTTACTAAAGTATATGCGAACGTTCGGAATAAAAACTGCCGCAAATTTCAGGCAAAGCCAGTAGAGGGTGTTTTGCAGGATGATTAATAACTGCGTTGGATCCTTATCTACCGCTTGAAAACAATAATAAAACTTTGGGCTTAATGCAATAGCAACGGTCCAAATCGCAAAAAGCCTTTGCAGTGTCCTTGAATGATGATTCGTGTGTCATGAAAGTATCGCAAATAAGGCTAAGGCGCGTTCGATTGCTGTAGATCC
>JAPEVW010000971.1:0-26834 GCA_027921565.1 Artemia sinica | reverse complement strand
AACATAATATCCTCAAGTCGTTCTTGCGGGGTAATGGTGAGATGCTCCTTATTGGAATATAGCATTATCACAGTGACATTTTGAATTCAATCTTGAGGCAACATTTAAAGTTTATTAAACATAATGGACAACACATGGGCGGCGTGGGAGTGTATGAGGCGGGATTAAGTTTCCCTCCACATCACTTTTTGACTATTAAAAAAAAAAAGGACATAAGTCCCTTCTATTGTACAATGCGACTTGCAGCCCCCTTTAGAAGTTTCCACAACAATCAACATCTATACGATGCAATGTCGAAATGCTCCCGCGATCATAAAAAACAACAACCAACAACAAAAATAGTAATAATCACTTTACGAGTATTAAAACGTGCACTAGACCTTTGAATTTACAAAATCGACTATGAAAAGCCCTTTCAATCGAAGTACCGCCTTATTCTATATTAACAGTATTTCTACGACAACTGCATTCTCATTAGCCAACCTTAATATATACCTCCAGGCGCCATAAACTTTAAAACACCACTCTGCCACTGAGGGTTGCTGGTGGCTAGTGAATCTCTCAACAAAATGTTAGTTTCCTACTCCCCCGCGACACATCATATACAAGCCTACCCCTAAACAAATATGGCTATATCATAAATTTTGATTGGATGTTTTTGGTGAAAGATGGGACGTGGGGGGTGGCTCGTTGCCCTCACAATCATTTTTGACAATTAAACAAGGTACACTAGCCCTTTGGAATATTACAATCTAAGATGAGCACCCCGTCGTGGATATGTTTTCTATGCAACCACGCTGTTGTATAAAACCCCACTCTTATATACCACAGGACACATAACTTAAAACCCTCGCACTGAGGGGTATGTTGGGGAGTTGTCCTCCTCAAAATCATATTATAATTATATATCTCTATCTGGAAATCAACTATGCTGACATTCAATATGCGCCTATGATCAGAATCTTGATTGGAATATGTAGGGGGGATTGATGGGCAAGTGGGGGGAGTCTAGTTGCCCTCCAATCAAACTCTCGTAATATTAACAAAAGGGCACTAAGCCTCTTGTGATATTACGCGATCGATGACCGCAGAGCCTGTTATTTGAAGGCTCTACGACAACATCGCCTTCTATAAAAACCTTATAGCCCCAGGCTAACCTAAAACCACTTGCCTCTGACAGGAGTGATACCACTCAAAAAGATATTTTCTATCATGGACCCAATCAAGCTAACGCTATGACAACAATAGTGACTATCTCAAACATTTTTGATTGGATGTGCTTTGGGGGTAATTATGGCGTGGAGGGGGCTACATTGCCCTACAATTTCATCTTTCCGAATATTAAAAAGGGATCACTACACCCTCTTGATTTCCCAGCGAATGAAGCTTATTTTGATGACAGTTTTTCTACGTACCACACAGCCATTCTTTATAAATATATTCTATATGACCCCCAGGGATCACTAGACTTTCTAAAACACCTGCTGCCACTGAGGGTTGGTGAAATCAACATACGATGAACAAAATAAACATAGCTTTAATTCTACACAACTTTCGACTATGGACTGTAGTTGGGGAATGATGGGTTGGGGGTGGCGCGGGGTGTCTAGTTTGCCCTCCAATCTAATCTTTAAACTATTAAAAAGGGCTCTAGTTTTTTGCAATTTACACAAGCGAATGATGCCTTTTTTGAAGATTATCCTACGACCAACGCATTCTATAAAAAACTCTCTATACCTGCGCCCCAGGGGCTTTTTTCCTCCCTCCCATAACTTAACACACCTAAATGCCCTGAGGGTTTGCGGGTGGAGTGGTCCTATCCTCAAACAACACCAATATACTATCAGGAAATTCAACTATCGCTGCAAACAAAATGGTATCTAAAAATCTTGACCCCCAGGCCATGAGTTTGTTTGGGAGAGTGATTGGCGTGAGGGGTTGGTGGGGCGGGAGGTGGGCTAGGTTTGGGCTGGTTGCACCCCCAATACACTTATCGAACTATTAAAAAGGGCATATGAACTCTCTCGATTATCCAAAGTGAATGAAACCCTTTGTGAAGATCTGTACGACGACCCCTTCTATATGGAAGTAGTCCTGCCTTGAAAGGAACTACAAAAAATCTATTAAAAATTTGTTCACATTGTGTCAACATTGATCTTATATGACCCTTCTAGGTGCCAGAACTTAAAAAACCCTTGCCCCCGAAGGTTGACGGGGATGTGGTCCTCCTTCACAAAGCGTATTTTCTTATCTGGAAATACAAACTACGCTGAAATAATAACTGGCTATCTCATCCCAGTCTTGACTAATGGATGATGTTTTGGGGGGAATGATGGGAGTGGGCGTGGGGGGGCGCTAGTTGCCCTCCCCTATCACACTTTTAAACTTATTAAAATGGGCACTAGCCACTCCAATGCTCTCCAATCGAATGAGCCCTTTTCGAAGTTTCACTACGATCCAAATCCGATGCGAAGTGCCCGCCGGTCATGGAGAAAAAAAAAATAAAAAAATACACAGGGTCGCCCACGTCGTTTCTTTCAACTTATGTAGCGCTAGCGCGCTGTTGCCTTTATGATTTCCAGAGACAATCATACCATCCCTTGCGGACATCTCACGGGGATTGTTCCATTCCCAATATTTACACTCTATATTGGATTATGAAATGGGCGGAGCCACATTGAGAGGCATGTTTTTATTAGCGTGAGTACTTCAGTCATATCTGTGTTATGATTCAATCTATCGCCATGGAGGAGGTGTCCTGTTTTTTAGGCTTTCTTACTGTTACGATGCATGACCTCGGCAGAAGCTCTAGGCGCGGGTCTGCTATTGGCTGGGTCCTTGGCGGATATGTAAAGAACGATCTCAGGTACATTTTCTTGCATTACTGAATCTTGGTCTATTTAATACTTTCTTGGGTGGGAAGCACCACCTTTTGCTTACAATTCTTTATTCTACTTACTCGATTTTTTTAAGACTATTACTAAATTTTACAAAACTGTGTTCCCAAAAAAATAGTCTTTTTCACACAAGCAAAGTCAGTAAAGAGAGCGTACACTTCAAACTTCAATTGACGAGCAGAAATTACTGTAAATAGTAGTAACTTAACAGCCAAAACGGGACGTAAACTTAAACGAAACAAATGACGTCAAATCTAGTAGGAATAAGAACATAACCCACAATCCTTTTTTCCCCTTCTACAGCCTACTAAATGATCTGTAGTGAAGAAATAATTGCCCTTTAACACGCCCCAAAAGTTTAGACTTGCTACTTGAGGCATATGTACTGAGAATATCGAACCGTGTAATTATCCGAACCAGCATCTTTTCTATATATGTGTGTAAAACCAACGACCATTAAATGAAAAATCAAAAAGTCGCTATCAATCGTTTCACACAATAACGATGTAGCCGTTCCTAGGGACTACCACCCCCTCACAATAAACCATAAAAGGGCGATAAAAAGGTCCTCCCGAGCAGTGATGGTGCCCATAGAATAAGCTAACTTTCTTTTAACAATGGTATTTTTATGCTATGAATACCCCCGGCTATCTTTCTTCGATATTGGTGCAATAAGATAAGTATTTTTGTGTAACCAGTAAAATATATAGCTGAAAGCGCCCCTGTGGGATTGAGGAAGGGGCAGCCCTACACACCTCGTATCCGAGAATCGAATTTGCTGTTTGGTTTGATTTTTACATTGTCGTTCCTTCTACTACATTCGAATTCTGAACGCACACACAAAAATAGTTCAACAATATTTTTTACACAACAACATTATTCAAGACAGCGACAAGTTTGTCTAAGCTCTAGGTATTAACTTAAAAGCGCAACAAATGTATCTTTAGAATCGAATAGTACCCACGGGTAGAAACATGTATGTAACGCTTCAGAGAAAATAAAAAATGTTTGCGAACAGTGAAGATCTACTTAATTTGCGTGAGAATCATGACCACGGATATGTCATGAACAAGAACGTTTCAAGAACATGTGCAACTGTTCGTATAGCATAAGCTATGTTTGATCTGCAAGTTAATTCCTTAACACAAAAGGTCTCGAACCTGCCACTATAGAGCTAAGTGAGGTGTCGTTCACTACATGGGCCAACGGCACGAGATGATGCCTCAGAAAAGCAAAAGAGCCATTTTTGAGGGCTGGAGGCCCTAGCCTACTTAACGATGTTTTTTGAAGATGAAGAGAATATGAGGGGCATTGGCATACGAACTGCACAAAGGAGACCCGTTTGCTCAGAGTTTAGGGATATAAAATCTACAAAAGCAACTATGATAATAGATCTGGACAACAATAATGCAATTTTAGCTATTTGCAATTCGAACAATACATTCTATTAAAATAAAACTTAACAGGTCAAAATCCAGGATTGTCCGTCAAGCTGGTAGTTTGGCCTTTCTTGTCGGTTTTTCTTCCTTTGTGTAACAATTTGTTTTCATTTATGATGTTATAGTGCCATGATTTTTTAATGGTATCTAAATAGGGCCTTCACTTGATCTACTAGAAAAAAATTATTTTGATTCAATCAGGACAGCAGAAACCTTTAGACCGGGAATAGTGTCGCCTCATGGTTCGTCACATGAAATTCTCAACTGATTCCATGCGGAACGCCAGCACAATTGAGAGGACGACAGTACAGGTAAACTAATAGACCTTAAGGTTTAATTTTGCGATCATTCGATGCTGGAAACTAGCAGTCCTTTTTTGGTAATGAAACCATAATTCCTACGCTTTCAAAAACTGCAAATAAACTGAGGGTCTTCTAGACCAACTACGCATCACAGTGCTTTTACTTTATACAAATCCTCTGCCATATGATTTTACACAAAAGAGTATTTCCAAATATTTCCTAGGCAAGAGAGCGTTCGGAAAAACCGAGTAACACAGTGCCGTCACAATATACAATCACCTGATCATAAAAAATGTTTATTCAAAAGGTAACTGTTGGAGTTGGTAGGTTTTCAGGCTACGCTATCAATAGGCGTTATAAAGTGTTTTCATTAAAGGATGGTGATCGAGTCACTACAGCATTGAACTTGTGTATCTCTCAGAAAATATATAACATAACCAATATTACAGCAAGAATATCAAATCAACAAGATAGCTTGTTTTTCTGGGTATTCTCGTCATGTTATTTGTGAAAAAAACAAATTGAAAAACATTATTGAATACAAAAAAAAACAAAAAGAAATAGTTACCATTTTCATTTTCTCTATCTTTGTGTAAATCTAAAAAAAAACTTTTTGTTTGAGTGAAAAAACACAGAGGTGTATTAAAATGTACTATTCGCAATACTTTTTGCGGTCAATTCACAACATGATGTGAGGAAAAGGGGATAGAGACAAGGGGACGACTTTAAAAAATCCTAAGCTTGAAAAAAACTTTCGTGTGGTCAGACGAAATATACACCTTTATGGAACCATACTACACTCCTAGTGCTAGATTGCTGAAACATATTTCAAAGTATGTCCTTTAATTAGATTCTATTGCGTTAGGTAAACCTGAAAGTGTCTGCACAACAACTCTAGTTTTTGTACTTTAAACCGTGACTAAAGTGCTGCCAGGAGTAATGCTTCGGATTTTTTCTTTGTTACTATATCGAATATTGTATGTTTTGCCACAACACCCTCAACAATTGTATTCAATCAAAGCGGGTATTCTCTACAAGCAAGTGAATATTTTGGAAAAAGAAAAAACATCATTGACTTGACGTATCCTTAAAGCCATGGGCCATCAAAAGACGCTGTTACTTCTTTACAAACAAGAATTTCCTTAATTTCCCCATTTCAATGTGGTTACTTTTAAAAATTACAAAGCAATTCGGTAATTACATCTGTTGTGTGTCACTCTTCCCCAAAAAGTGAATATCCATAATGAGTCATTTAATCTTGTTACTGTATTTAAAAAATGTGCTGACCGGAACGCAGGACAAGAGCCAACGGCCAGTGTTGTTTTTTTATTATTATTTCTTTATATTTTTTAATTTTTTTTTTATTTTTTTTTTTGTTTTTTTTTTCACTCCGCGCATTCGTATACAAGTCATCAGAAGCTGCATCTGTTGACACAGTCCATTAGAAAGTAAGCTTGCCACTACTAGAAAATGAGAAGTCAACTCCCCTCAAGGAAGATATCTGACCATAGGCTGACGAGATGGATACGAAACGGGGCAACAGGAAGACTAGCGAGAATTACTACTATCATCGATATAAGCAGTGAGTTTTCCAACCACTATCTCTTAATCACCACACCCATATATCTCTCCTAGACTTTTTTAAAAGAGTAGTTATAGTTGAACCCATACCCGACTTCTTTCGCTGGCAATTACATTTATGTATCAAAATAAAACAATTAATAAAGCGGCTATGAACACATGTAATTTCTCGGACTAACCAACCTAAGTGGTACACATTTTGCACAGTCTAGGGGTTATCATGATCTTTAGGTGTGAAGTCTTGTATCACGGCCAATCCCAATCATCTGATCTTACATATCTAGTTCATATCCCCTTGCCGCCTTTTGGTCATATCATCTAATTCACTAAATTACAAATTCAATGTTTAATTCAAAACACCAATAATATAGCTTGCGTGGGACAAAGCCCAAAACATGATGTATCCTCGTAGTCCATAATTATTTAAGCAAACACAATCAAGTTGTCTTGATAAAACTTATGTCAGGATAAAAACACTTGAGATTGAGAATAAAATTGTCTGATAAAACTTCGATCAGGAGAAACAATATTAAACTAACACCAAGTAAAAAACTACTAGCAGATCATTGTAAGAAGTTCAACAAAAGCATATGGCACACAACAGCTTTTACTGTATGCGCCATAGGTTTTAAACATGTGAATACTTTTTGGGCGTTAGTCGTTCGGAACCAACATTCTCAGCCAATTCTCACTACGGGGCGCCGAGACTTATAGTGGACAAAAGGTTGAGGGAATTGCAATGAACGGTTATATTCGGGACTGTTGAAGGCAGCGGATCGAGATCCAAATATCGTCTTGGTCATAATTTGCTCGCTCGGACGTGGTAAGTAAAGGGATTCAAGTTCTAAATCTCCTCTGCGGTCTAGATAAAAGGGACCCTATTGCTAAGGGAGAGGGCGACCACCGCTGCATTATTATAGTGCTTTAGCCAGTGATCTCTTGTACTAGAACTCGTTCTATTTTATCATATGTTTCCACTCCTGGGTAAAGGGCACAAAGTGACGCCAAAACCAGTGATCAAGGGCATACTACTCACTAGGATGCGTGCAGTAAAACCAATTACGATTTCAGCTTAGTCCTTAGGAACATTGAGAATCGAACTTTTTTCACGTGCTTTTTTTACAGCATTTCTAGGATTGACGCCGTTTAGCTCTTTTTTACAATTGCCTTTGATATTCTCTCGACCATGAGAGGATCAGACATGAAATGAACACAACAAGTAAAAGCTTATTTTATAAGGCTTATTACACTCGGAAAGCGATAAGGAGGTTTACAGCTGAAATAAGACCGGTTGAGTATAGACATCTGAAAGAAAAGAAAATGCTGTGACCGAAAGCATTTGTCTTTTTAAAATAACAATCAAATTAAATTAACGATGAGGTAATGAACTGCCTGAAACACTATAGGGATGTTACACAATTGCTATTCACGACCACGTTACTTTACAAATAGATATTCATTCAGCCATGCGGCAAACACAGCTATTCGTATATTCTGCTAAAACACTGACGTAACTGTGATCGATAAAGCCAGGACACCAGAGACATCAATAGATTTGCTCCATCATCGTTGCCGAAGGGGGTAATAAACCCTTTCTTCTCTATTTCATTTTCTTGGAAAATGCTCCTGATTTTTGTTTATATTATTGAAAATTATACTAGCAAGGGGGAAATGATAAATATCTTTAGCATCATGGCTTCTACATGAGAAGCAACCAGGAATGGCAAAATGGGGCTAATACGAAGTCCATTTAAAGCTAACGAGACTGTTATTACGGATTATAATTTGCCCGATGACATACCATCAATTGAAATTATAATCATGAAGGAGTATGTTAAATCTACCTGGTGCAGGATCCATCGGTGTGCGAAAGAGCCGGGGGTAAGGGGTAACTGCACACAGTTAAAGCAAAATAAAAGGGCATATTAAATCACTTCGCAGTTTTCTCTCTAGAGGCATATGACTGCTTTCTTCATGAAACATCACCTGGGTTGACGTAAACGACTTTTCGCCAGTTCAGAGACTTCTTTACTTTTACTGTGATAAAACTATGTAACGACTCGGCATACAGGATTATTCAATAAAATAATGGTCATACACTTCATTTTCATACTGACAAAACAGAGTTGAATGATCCACCTTTGTTCGCCAGACACAAGATAGAAAGCAAATAGCACGCACAACTATTCGGAAAAAGAAAGCAAGGAAATCATTTATGGATACGAATTACGCTCCTAGCACGACCAAATATAGAAATATGATGAACTTGTCAATGAATATGTACCCTGCGACCAGCGACGTACTCATATCTTATGACATCTAATCTTTATCATCATTGTACTTGATCAGAAATGTTGCCAAAGATTCAATATCAATAGCTTTGGAACTGAGTTACAAACTTTCAAGCAGGTTCTGCTTACAGAGAATTCCTAGAGAAGTACGTTCAATTTACCACAATTTCCCTGTGTTTCTCTGCCTTCTTTCAATTTCGATGGCAAGGTGTTACAAACGAGGTAAAGTTTCGTGAACAGACCTTACTTTTTATGGTTGCCAAGTTTGTGTTAGACATATATACACATGGAACAGTATAGTTATTATCTTCTTAGATAAACCATGGGAGTCTCCAATAGATCCAGGTCTACCGATCATTTAAAGGTCTCGTATAATTTATATAATAGCATATATAACTGTTATATACAGGTCTACATATAATATATATATATTATCAACCAAAACATATTAAAAAATTCATTCACATCAATACATGCTATCACAAACCCCACAAATGGTTCATGCTCAATGTTACACATATATATTGGTGTTCCGTGTTGAACGACCTTGAAAAAGTGAAAAACAAAAAAAGAATAAAAAAAATGAAATAAAAAGGATACAAAACAGAAAACAAAAATGAAAAAACATATTTAGTATAGGTAAGTTAAATAATAATAAAATATAATTAGGCTCTGTAAACATACTTAACATGTAATCGTGTTGTTGGTGTTTTTTTGCCAACATGAGAAAAACCAAGAAATCACACTTGCGGTGAACTGATATATGCCTGTTGTTTCAATCTGTCACTTGAGCTTATCTAAGCCATGTTAAAATCATTCCCTATATTTGGCATTGCCTTTGGCGTCTAATAATTTCTCGCCATGCTCTACTATGAAGACCCTGAAGAAATACATAACATTTGATCATCACAACAAACAAAAATTTTTCGATCATAGCCCTTGATCTTGATCATAAAGAGTTTACGCTCTACTAACAAATGAAAACGACCTCGTATTGGCCAAATACCATCAGAAAAGAAAAGGAACGTGACTCCTACTTCGGAAAGGCTTCGCGGTTGTAGCGATTATGATCATTGAAGAGGTCAATCCCAGAAATCAATGGAGACATGGATTGAATATCAGGGAATTAGATTTTATAAACCGGTTGATATGCCAACAGTAATATACTTTTAAGAAGGAACCTTGAAGAGGTGCTACGCCTACAGCGGTTCGGACTCTTGCTTATATACTTTATAGAGACAGCTCTAGAACCAGTACTAAGATACGATAAGAGGTAAGTGTTCCACCAGTTACTGTAGCTTCAAGTTTGTCTAAACGAGTCTATAGTGCCCCTCTAACATAGGATTCATTCTGTATATAATCCCTTCGACTCAGAAAATGACGCATGTCAAGGCTTTGCAAGATACATTCACTCCTTATATTACTTGGCACCTGTAAAAAGCCTTTGTCTGTGGCTCGAATTTTAACTGAAAATCCAGAAAAGTGGTTGCTTTACTTTTTGTTCTAAAGCTAGACAAGTTTCTGGGGGGACATGGAAAGCTGGAATAGGAAAAGATCGAAATAATAACATTGAAAGTTTGACATATTCTGTGTATCAGGACATGCAAAAACACGAACAATTTGCATGCTCTTTTTCTTTCATGTTTTTTTAATGCAATAATAATTAACGATCTGTTCTTAAATGCGGTCTTTTTAATCCTGTAATTTTATGTTATGTAATTGGCTTCAAACCGCGCTCAAGTTCGAAACGCCGTCACACTAATAATTCTAGACGTTTTTGACATGCGTTATCTTTTTGTCTCGTAACAGCTCGCAATACTTTTTTTTCTCTTATTTGTTAAGCTGGTGTTGATATTTCGGCCTGCATTTGGAGTGAACACAAATGTCACGTCTCAATTCTCTTTGTAGATTCACAAGCAACTTCTATCCAAATTTAATGTGTCACCTATATATAGCAAGCTATTTATTTCAACTAAACCTTTTTCCTCTAAGGTCAGATATTACCATAGGACTCTTTATTCCATTCTTAGGTGATACTACGCGTTTTGCTCGTGTGCACGAGAATGTGGACTTCATTCCCGTGGCAATATTGCCGTAAAGCCCCCATTTTACTTGAATAAAAAAAACCACCCGCACTAATTATCCCTGATAGCAATGTTTGTTCGAGGGTATAGTAGATAACCTAAATTCCTATGGCCAGACAACAGAACTTGCAGCTATAGTCAGAAGCATATAATTCCAAATGCCAACGCGATCCAGCGAACAATCAAAAAATTAGTAAATTTATTCTACCATCCCTTTGCTATACATACTACCAATGTTACTGTAAGAGATAACACCCTATACTCTGAAGGTAATATAGTGTATCCCTTACATTTTACTTTTTTCCAAGGCATATTGCATTTTTACCATCGTAACGATTTTTTCCAATTTTGTAATCCGTGAAACCTCCTGGTCATTATCTCGTTTATCGGCCTGGGTATTCATCTTCTCGGTTTTCTTAACGGACGGGGGATTGTATAATACATTTAAACTAGCTGCTGGTTTTCCTAACTATCACATATATGTCTCCTAATATTGGTTCAATTATGACTAGCAAACTGTGATTATTGCTTGTAGTCTTGAAATTACTTATGTCCCACCTGTGTTCAGAATTCCATTATGGGACATGACGCGCTTGATGAAGTTATATCCAGGACGATTTTGTTTATCACAGAGGACTGCAACATTCACAAATTTTCCTGTTTGGAAAACAGCAATTATATTTTCTTAATTTCAAACAGAAGGAGTTTTAAGGAATATCAATTGTTTACATATTTTTCTTAAATTTTCCTAAGATTGTCGCTCTAACACCTTTTCCCATCTTTTAAAACTGTTTTGAAACAATCATATAAACAATTTGTTAGTTGGGAGGGAGCACTTGGTTCCACATCCGTCATACGATAATTTTTCGTATTATGCGCCAAATGGAAAATGGTGCAATTTTCAAGCTATATTTACTGAACAAAATGAGCTATCTCTAGCTCCTTAAGACTAATCTTCTATAGGGAATCTATCACAACTTTTTTGAAATTCAAAAAAGCGTATAGCACTTTGTATGAGTTTAGCGACAAAATATCCGAGGATTTGGGTCTGTAAATATCTACGTGCAATGTTAACTAAAAAATAGTACTATGACTTTGCGCTTGGCCTCTTTTTTAAACCGCAATGTGTCAACGCCACCAATATATTATGCCTACAACAGTGTCGGTTATTTATTAGCTGATATAAGTCCTGCGTTAATGTATTTAAAAAAAATACTTCTGTCGCAAAGAAATTCGTTTTAAATTTAAAATTAAGCTCTAAGACGAAAAGCTATTAGCAGATGCTTGTGTGAATCCGTTGTCGAATTTCATGCCGGTAAAATTTATCGGGATAAAAAGTCATATCCAAAACTGTAAACATCAAGAATCCCTATTCAAATTCTTTTAAGTGAAGAAAACTTCTGAGAATATAGGACCAGCCAGTTGAATGATGAACACTCTTGCCAGTGCCACAGAAAAGAGCTTCATTCTGCACGGTTCATTTTGTCAATGCAAAATAAAAATATAAGTCACCGACCACAGAGGTCCAAAGTTATATTAGGCGAAAATTTCTGAGATGGCAATATGGGTTTTTTAGAACTGTCGAAAGAGCCATATAATACACTAAGCCTCGTAAAGCTTTCAGAGATCCGATTTCAAACAGCGACGTAGGTACACAATTAGGGTCCTACTAATATATATGCTTGTTCATAAGTCTACAAAAATAAACCGATTATTATAATGAATAACATATTTTCGTTATTATTAGGATGACAGGTGAGATAGTCCTACATTTATATATTCACAACAAAAAACGTAAAACCAACAACTCATTACGTACGATAATGATAGCACAGCAGCAAATTAAGAAAAACTAATCAGTCACCTCAAATACCACCCGCAATGGACTATATTGGCCCGGGAGTGCGTACAGTGTAGAGAGAAAAGATGAAATAACACACGACTCCAAACAAGGAACCCAAGAACAAACCACACCTCACACACCAGCTAACTATCTGCTTGACAAACCCCACACGCCATGAGCAAAGTGTATACATTACATTGAATAATCACAAGTCAAAACAAAAACATTACAACACCAGATCAAATATTCCTCTGCAAGGTCGTTCGTATAGCCGGGAGTGTGGGACATAAAGATAATAATTACACAAAAATACGGGCGATAAAAGCAATGGAAAAACATTATCAAAATAAACAACACTCAACCACCCACCTACTGAACATAACACTGCACGGAAACACACATGCTAGTAGCAAATAGGCCTCATATAATTACAAACACACAGTTCCCACACTCGAACCAGGGGACTATTCAAACCGCATCTGGCCAGTTACAGATAAATAAAATAAACCACAAGATGCGAAAACAAAACCTTATACAATCCTTTATAACGCGACTACCACATATGACTCATGGTATCTAAACACTAACCAAGGCCTTTCCAGTTGTAAGATTGTACACAATGGGACCGTCTTCACTAATATCTACCGTTATTTGTGACCCAAAACGCTACATTTTGTTGTTCTGAATAGGGCCGACAAGGGCTAACTGAGTAAAAAGATCTGATATAACCAATATGGTTTCACAAACTAACCGCAAGCTAAACTACATTTTGTTTCCTCCCTTTTTTGATAACGTCATGCTAACATCACGATGTGTTAACGCACATATAGTCCCTAAACATTATGCGTAAGTCCATACAAAATTGATTGCCGGTTATCTGATAGATATGTTTTATGCATTCTTACTAAACGGCTATTCTCTCACTGTCATTGATGCACAACAAACTATTGAGAAGTTCTTAGGGGGTCTGGATTTAGGGATCCTTTTTTGCTATAAGGGAGGTAACCGGACGGAGCTTTTTAAAGTGTAAATTATATTACAATGGTAAAGTTCTCCGACCTGAACTGCTAGTAATACGGCATCTACTCGTATCAAACTATGGGAATGAGGATTTGTTCTCTAACATGTCCCCCCCATTGCGCGTTGGAAGCACTTGTATTATGGACATTGAGGAATGTTAATAGGGATCGCTGACAAGAAAGAACAAGTCTTATTATCAGCACAGACATATTCTTCGTGTAAAATTTAAAAACACTAGCATTTAACAGGCCACTTAGCGGGTGGTATGAGGAATAACTCTCAGGGCTAAGAAGGAAGCATCGTTGAAATTTTAAGAGCCTATCTATATGATCGTGTTTGATTTTTATTCCACATATTCATGTGGTAATGGAGGTATGAGCGTTCCGTGCAGACAGGAATTAGTTTTTTTATGAATAGCTCCACCCTACCCAAATCCAGCCGTTAGGGAAAATCTACCAACCAACATTCCATAATACAATAATAGCTTAATATATTTACAGCACCGCGCTTTACAATAAGCTTAAGATCGTAGTATGCTTTTTGGGGGCGCGTGAACCTTTCCATTCTATATGAGGATCTAGCAGTACATGAACACAAGGGTTAACGATTATGCGTCAAGTTATGAGGTTTGAGGGCAGGTTCCATTAACAGCGATCTCCTCGTATTGTTGGAATACAAACTCATACAATTGTATAATATAATAAGTGTACTAGAACATGAGTGTAAACTAACCCAAACATCCTCATGATAATTTTAAATTAAGCTCGATTAAGAGTGGCGTTTTATTAAGGCTACAGCGCACGGGCCAGAAATTTATTAAGGATTCGGGTCCTTGTGGTATTTCTACGGCCCCATCTTGGAAAATGATCTTAAAGAAGTTGCCGAATTTTCTGGGAGTGATTTTATTTTCATGGTGGAAATATTGTACTTACTGCAAAGTAAATACTTCAGCTGATGTAAATATCAAGACGATCGAGGATGGAGGGGTGTTTCGCCTCATGTCTTCCAGAGTAGCCCATAGATATGCTATTGCAACACGCACTATGACATCTAAATGCAAACCAACTAGCATATTTTTCTAACTGGAAAGTAAAGAAGCGGTGTTTTTCATGAACTGAGGAATATATCTAAGTCCCTCTCTACTACGATAGGGGCCTGTCGTTGCCTGAAATTGTGCCACTCTAACACTTAACAGCTAGGCTTAATAGTTTATTCATTGCAGAGTCTTATATTTAAACAAAAAAAGTTTAATGGCCGAAGTATTAAAGACTGAAGGTTGAAACTTAAAATTGAACAAAAAGACAGTCTCCAACTTCCACCCTGTCACTTTCGCGCCACGAAAAGCTTAATGATATTTTGTAATTAATATTTACACTCGTTATAAGGATTTATGCTGTTTCGAATAACCTGTTTATTACAGTGCTACAAGCTTTAATACAATCAGATAAGAACCATATAGGATTCTTCAAAAGCATTTTCACTACCATCCACTATCAGAATCGTCGCTTTTTTATTATCTCTTTTGAATTTGTATAAAAACTACATACAAAAGCACGCTGAAAATTTTTTATAGTTTTGACATTGATTCTTTATAAACATCTCTCTACAAGTCGTGCCCTGGCGTGCTTAGATACTCTGAGTTAGCAGCCAGTTCAACAGGCGGGACATTCAGGTGCCTGGTGCCCACGCCACCACCCACTCCTATTTTGTCGGTTGGAAAACCTTTGTCAGAGTGTTATTCATTGGAAATATGCGCCTTGCTTTTTATCTTTTTTGAACAAAAATAGTAGTAAACTTGACTAACAATTGTCCTCTCCTAGATATTAAATTAAAAAAACTGTTTATCAACTAATAATAAGGTCTGTTGTTCAACCAGAAAAGTAAATGCACATACCTATTAAACACAAAAAATGAGCTAAAAATTAAATCAACTTTAATCTGAGACCAAGCGTGAAACTACGCACCACAATACTAAGATCCGAATACGTGAAGTGACACCCAAAACGAACAAGAAATTTACAACTAAATAACCGAAGCCAACAATCAACAACGAGCAAGAAATTACAAAGGGTAGTGGCTTCTAACTCTAACCTGCTATGCCTTCCCACAGGACCAGGAATCATTAATTTAGCCTACTTTACTAGAAACAAACAATATTACACAATTTTTTTTTACTTTCCAGATCCTTTAATAAATTCATCAAACCAATATTATAAGAATTTTGATTTACTAAATATCAGATCAATAATGTATATAAACTGACAAATGCACATTCAATTGGTATTTCTCTTCTCAGTAAAGTGGCAAATTATGGTTCTGCTTGCCTACTACGCGCTAGGACGTGAGGCAGCATTACGGCAGCATCATTGGTCCTATAGTGGTAGAGGTGGGGGCTTTAGTCGATAGCTGTTTGATGGGGGTTTTAAACCAAACTGCTTATTTCCACAACGCATCTCGCTACTTTCAAGCCATATCTTAATGTTAATTTGAAGGTCTCAGGGCGGGGAGGTGGCAGGATGGCACCACCTCCATATTATGCCCCCCTTATGATATACACGACTTTATGACATATGTTTCAACTACTTTAGAACAAAAATGGCTATCTCAACAAAATTTGGATGTGGATGTCGTTTGGATAAATGACATAAGGCGAGGAAGGGGTGTTCAACTATGCCTCTCAAATCACTTTCGTGAGCTATTAAACAATCGAGGAAAACGGGCCAATAGCACACAACCGACACTTGTCCTCTCATAAGAAGAGTATAATCAAATTTAAATTAGGATACAATAACGGCATATTGTAGCAGGCTGCGAAAGTTACGTTCAATTTCCAATCGAAGATGTCCCTGTTTAGAAGTTTGCTACACAACACAATCTCTATCTATAAAAACTTTACTATAATGCCCCCAAGGGTTTTTTCCCTTCCCCATACTCTACAACTCTTGCACCTACATCCTCCACAAACCCTGGGATCGTTTGTATTATCACTACCAATCACTTCTCGAACTATTAAAGAGGGCAAAAAGCCTTACTGTAATTAATGTGCAATTCGAAAATGAGACCCTATTATGTTTTGAAAGTTTCTACAACACAATGCAACTATCTAATAAAAACCATACATGTGCACCTTTAGGGCATAACTTCACAAAAACCCTTGCACACCGATCTACAGGGTATCTGAGGGGGTCATCATCCTCAAAAGAACCTAATGTTCTAAAACTTTTAAAAATACGTGAAACAAAATCGGCTAGTCTATAAAGTTTGATTGAAATGTGTTTTGGTAAGGCGATAAATGTACTGGGCACTTTTGTGCAAGGGGGGTTAAGTTGCCAACATGCAAATCACCTTTACGGACTATAAAAAAGCGGCACACACAGCAACAACTCCAAGATTTCACCAACACGAAGAGCCCTTTTCACAAGTTCCTAACGAAAACTCTCTGTCGATACGAAGTGTACCATGGTCTGAGACCAAGAAAAAAAAAATATATACATTTGTGCCAACATCGTTCATTTTACCTAAGCAGCAACGCTGATTGCGCTGCCTGATGAGTAAAAAAGGCATTGTGCCTCCCCATCGCCCAAAAATCTTTTGTTTTTGTTGTAAATCGCAGAGACCACTAGAATTAGCCAGTTCTGGTTAGTCCAGGCAGGATGATTTATGGAAAATATTAAGGGAACTCGGGCAGTGGGAGTATTAAAAGAAGGGAGGATTATAAACTCAGGTTTAAGTTTCCTATTCAACCATGAAGATTATTGCGTTTTCCATTTTTTTCCTTCCATAACCTTTTCCACTACCAAATAGAGTTCACACAAAGTTGCCGCTTTTGAATGAGCCAATAATTATGGACCGGGGGGGCATTGGATGACGGCTGTTTATATTAGGAATAGAATTCAGTAAGAAGTACGCAATACAAAAAAAAAATTGTTATGCCTTTTCAAGGATCTCTCAAACTTAGGCTCTACTACATGATGTAATGTGCATCTAGCCTGAATAGTTCTGTTTGTATGTTAGTACATCGACTTATGAAAAATCATTCAAGGGGCTGGAGTAGGTTCAGTAACATGCGAGAAGATGGATTTTAATCTCAACAATCTTCAGGGTTTTCATACCATGCATAGCACTGGTCTATAGTACCCTTTTCCATTATCCCGAAGGCACTTTGCCATTGCGAGAAAGAGACACCCGCAGTGCCACTTACTTAAATGCCATCATCAGCTCACTTCTATGATCCGATTTCATGAACACTTGAAATTGGTAAAAAATGTGATTAATCGTTATACATAAAATTAGCTTTTTTAAGATCGACCATTGAATTTTCCCGCATATTTTATGCGACTATTACAGTTCGTTACACATGACAAAGGATTTGGATTTCACTTGTTGTTGAAGATGAGGGGGGCTTGTCAGTTGCTCTGCTATTGGGCGTTATTGGACAATGTGACTAATGTCCATTGGCTGCACTTGTTGTTTAGATTACGGCACATACTATGGTTCCAGGGAATTTCAGGATCGTTTATCAAAATGCCTGTAAATTTGTTTTTCAGAACAACATTTTACTATCGAACGATTCATCGAAATTCAATATGTCACCTTCCCTGAGTCCAGACTGTAAATGGAAATTTTTCTCGTGCTAGACAGTATTTTTTACGAATTTTTAGACTTTTGCTATGCTAGGGTAGGGTCCGTGGTTCGCGTCATTTACTTTGGTTGACCAAGGCTATCAACTGTGACGGGGGGACCTATGATAATCAGTAAAAAAAGCCAATCGAACAAGCCTAATCCTTTTGTCAATAAGCTAACGTAATTGTGAGATTTCGCGTCGCTTAAAATAAAAACTATATCTATTTTTCAGCCATTTAGTGCCTCACCCTCTTATTGCAACAACGGATTATGGTTAGTAGTTCCTTTACTGCTTGTGCTATCCATGAGAGAAGAGGGCGTAGAACGAGATTACTTCAGGATTAACATTTGTCGAAAGAGCACCTCGCCCCTCATTATGTCCTATAGTGTGTCATACTGCTACTCCCCATAATCTTATTACACTGACATTACTCATTGCAAGCATCAATATGGACTCGGGCCAAAATGCAGCGCTGCACGCTCCTTCTAAACCTACTTGTTTTTTGGCTCAGAAATAATCAAACGAACGAGACGACAGTACCTTGAAAAAAATATTCAATTTGACTGATAAACCCCCCAAAAATGGTGACTTGCCTGTAGAAAAAAAACTACCTAAGAGAATTAAATAACATCAGTAATAACTATGTAGCGGAGAATAATAGCCTATCGAAGCTACTGATTACACTCCATCTCGTATAAATAGCGAAAAAGAACGAACTTGCTCATAGGTGACAAAAAAATAAAGTTTTTTGTACATGGTGATTTAACACAAACAGAGCGGTTTTTATTTGTTGTTGACAAACAGGGCTCCCTGAAGACAACACATCTCACTAAGTGCTATCTTTTATATACTAACCTGGAAAATTAAATCTTTTTATCTACTAAATCATTTCTACATTTTCCTTGAAGGTAAGTATTTATCATTATTTAAAAAATATTTCACCCATAATAATATGTAGCTCATTATAACATGCACAGAGCATGTTAATACTCATATAGAAACTATGTAATTTGCAAATATATTAGCTGTTACTCTAATCCTAGCGAGCATGCGATCGCGCTCATGCCTAAGTAAAGAACGATGTGCAACGAATGTATTTTTTTTTTTTTTTCATACAGGAGCACTTCGTAATCGAGGTAAAGAGTTTTTGCGTAGAAACTCGAAAAGGGCTCATTCGATTGGGCAATTTGGAGTGTTGGGCCATTTTTAATATCGAAAGTCGATCGGTGGCAACTAACCCCCACCCAACCCCCCCCCACCCTATCTCCCCGCATCATTCCCCCAAACATCAATCCAAAATTTTTGCACACATCAGCCATATAATTGTATCAGCGTAGTTTATTTCCTGATAGAAAATATGTCATTTATGGGGAGGATACTCTCCACAACAACACCTCCAGTTAAAATCTATTGTTTTAACAATTATCGACCTTGGGGTCATAATAACGAAGCGTGTTGGCACAGATATATTATTATATTAAATTTTTTTCCTTTAGAGCAGGGCACCGATAACATATGAAGCAAAGTTGTCAGAAGAAACTTTAAAAGGCTCCCTATTCAATTGGATTGGAGTGGCTTGTGCACCTTTTTACTAGTCGAAAGTGATTGGAAGAGCCGCATACACCCCTTCCAAACGCCCACCATTTCCCGAAAAACGATGCACAATCAACACAATATATTGAGTAGCCATTTGTTCAGCGTAGTTATGATTTTCCAGAATAACTAAAATTATGTTTTTGAAGGAGGGATTCCCCAACAGCCTCAGGGTAATGGTATGTAAGTTATTCCACTGTGGGGCATATAAGAGTTTTTGATATAGAAGGTGTTTTTCATCGTATCAAACTTCAAAGAAGAGCTCTTCGATATGGATATCAAAGGTCTAGTGCACCTTTTTAATAAGTCGATGTGAATTGGATGGACAACTACCACCACCACCCCCCCTGACTGCCAACCTTTTCCCCAAACCATCTAATCAAACAAATTTTGGATAGCCATTACTATAATTTCAACTAGTTTGAGATGTTCTGGAAATTCGGTCTTTGAGGAATAAAAAACCCGCGCTCAACCCACAGACCCCCAGGGTAAGGTTTACATAGGTTATGCACTGAGGCAGACACGTTTTATAGAAGGCGTTGTCGTAGAACCTTCAAAAGGGCTCAATCCGATGGAAATATGAATGGTTATTGCCCTTTTTTTAATAAACCGAAGGTCGATGGGAGAAGGCACCTACAAGCACCCTTCCACCCCCCATCCGTTTCCCCAAACACATCCAATAAAAATTTATTAGATAGCCATGTTGTGTTCAACATGCAGTTTACAAAGTATCAAGGAAATTATTACCTTTGAGACAGGAACGCACCATCCCACACACAATGTCCATCAGGGCGACGGACTATAAGTTTCTGCCGTGGGGCATATAAAATCACGTTTTACATTAGAAAGGGTTTTCGTAGAAACTTCACAACAGCTCGGCTTCATTCATTGGAAATTCTAGGGTTCAGTGCCTTGTTTAACAGTTGAAAGTGATTGGAGAGGGCTAACGCCTCTCATCACACACCCCATTTTCCCAAACCCCATCCAATCAAAATTTTGACATAAATATCCATAATTTGACTCAAACGTGAGTGAATAGTTCTTGAAATTAGATCTTTTAGGATGATACACCCTAAAAGCCCTTAGTAGCAAAAGGTTTTAGTATCAATGCCCTGGGGGCGACATATAAAGTTAATATAGTAAATTTGTTGCAAGACAAATATCAAAAAGGGCCTCATTTGAGGTTGGATTGTCGCGAAAACTTACCCTTTTAATAGTCGAAACGAGTACGGAGAGAATTACACCCACCCTCTTCCGCCCAACCATTTCCCCCAAAAGCCATATCACAAAATCAAAAGTTTTTAGCGATAACCTTTTGTATCAAAACGTAGTTCAAAAGTATACATGGAAATTATAGTTTTAAGGATGACACACACCCCCAGACCACAAGGGGACAGAAATGATTGTAGTTGCTGCCTGACATTGGCATAAAGGGTTTTAATAAGATCAGACACACTTTGTCGTGTAAAACTTCAAAATAGGGCTCATTCATTGGAACTTTGAGACAGGGCTAGCGCCTTTTTACAAGTTGAAATGGACATATGGGAGCGACTAAACGCACTCTCATCCCGCACCATTTCCCAAACACATCCAACAAATTATATGACAGATATCCGTTATATGGCTTCACGTACATTTGAAAGGTTACTTGAAAATTAGGTCTTTAAGGATAATACCCCCTCAAAGCCCTTAATATGCAAAGGTTCTTTAGTTATGGCACTGGGGGTCAGATAAAAGTTATTATAGAAAGTTCTGTTTTTGTAGAATTTACAAAACAGGGCTCATTATGATTGGAAATTGGAAAATTGCCCTTTTTACAATAGTCGAAAGTATGAGTGGAGAGGAATTGACCCCCCTCTTGAACACACCCACCATTTCCACCCAAAGACTTCAATCAAGAGCGTTTAGAGATATCCAGTTATGTTCAACGTAGTTGCAAGTTATGGAAATTAATTATGTATTTAAAGGATGACAGACCCCCACGAGCCCAAGCCTGCCAGGGCTATAATCTTCTGCCCTGGGGTAGCATAAAGGTTTTTATAGATAGAGTTGGTCCGTACAAACAACTTCAAAAAGGGGCATCATTCAATTGAAATTGAGAGGGCTGAAGCGCGCCTTTTGCCAGTTGAAAGGGATTGGGGAGCGACTAACGCCTCCTCACCCGCCACCATTTGCCCAAACACATGCCAATCAAATTAATTGATATATCCGTTTTTTTGTTCACAACGTATTTGAAAGTCTATGAAATTAGGTCTAGAGTTTTTAAGGATAGATCAACCCCTCCAGAAGACCCTTAGTCTGCAAGGGTTGTTTAAGGTTGGTTATGGGCCCTGGGGGCATATAAAAAAAGTTTATATAGAAAATTGTTGTAGAAATTTCAAAGACAAGTAGGCTCATTTCGATTGTGGAAATTGAAATAACCCTTTTTTAATATTGACGCCAAATGATGCAGTGCAGAGTAATGAACCCCCCATCTACAGCCACCCATTTCCCCAAAAGCGCCTTCAATCAAAGTTATTAGGATAGCCATATTTGTTCACCGTAGTTCAACGTTTAAATGGCTAAATTATGTAACTATAAGGATGCCAAACCCCAGAGCCCCAAGGGCAATGTTGTAGAATGTATTACTGTCCCTGTGAGGCATAATAAAGGTTTTTAGCTAAGAGTTGTCGTCAACACTTCACAAGTTGCTCTTTCAATTGGAACTTGAGAGGGCTGACGTGCCCTTATTTTAATATCTGAGTGATTGGGATGGTGACTAAACCCTTTACGCCCACACACTCCATCCAAACCACATCCCAATAAAAATTTTCAGATGAGCATTATTGTTCAACGATAGTAGAACACGATGCTGGAATATAATGTCTTTGAGAATGAACCAAACGCCACCCCAGCACATCAGGCAAGGGGTTGTGTTATTAAGCCTCTGGGGGCAATATACGATTTTTATTGAAGGTATTTGTCGTGAAACTTCAGGAACTCCACATATATGATTGAAATTGAAAAGGGCTATTGCCATTTTTAAATAACAGTTGAAAGTCTATTGGAGGCCGCTACCGCCCCTCTTCACGCCCCAACATGTTCCCAAACCACTCCAATCAAAATTATTGAGACAGAGCCTATTTTGTTTAACGAAGATTGAAAGTTCCCCTGGAAATTAGGTCTTGAAACGGACTCACAAACCCCCTACAACAGATCCCTTAGGCGTAAGGTTTGATAACTATTTGCCCTGGGGCATATAAGTGTGTTATAGTAAAGCGTTGGTCGTTTCCACAAAAAGGGCTCATTCGATGGAATCGAAGGCCACAGTGCCCTATTTTATAGTCGACAGTGATTAGGAAGTTTGACATTTTATAGTAAGTCAATCAAGTGGGTAGAATGATAATTATTTTATGTTGTTGTATGTGTTTAGACTAGGACACTTCGTCGAAGTAATTGTGTGGCAACTTCGGGAAAGGGCTCATTCGTTAAAATGAATAGAAAGGGGTATGCCCACATATTATTTAATATGTCGGAAAGTGTAGGAGTGGAAACTAATCCCCACCGACGCACCCAACTGGTAACATACACATATTAATATCAAAATGTTAATATTAATCTTGCGATTTATTAAACACGTTATAAAAAGTACACAAACATGTATATTTTTTTCAGTAAAGTGATGTCCAGACCACGAACTCGCGCATGAAGTTGTTCTAAACATCGTTAAATAAGGCACACACACAATCTTATATTCATTAACAGCTGCTACGTATTTTGACGAAAGACTGATCAAACACTAAAATTGTGCGGTGTCATCAACAATGATCGAAAGCCAGCAGCGTGCAGCCCCTGCTGTTTATTTTTTTAACACAACCCCAGCCAAATTTCACTGACACTTCCCTTATCGGCCCGGCGCCGCGGTTTAATGTAGCAAACACAGAAATCTCAAAAGCAGCAATAATAAAAATAGGTAAATCATTCAGCCAGGAGGGGCTTGTGCCCTCTCCTAGCCCCCCCCCCCCTTATAAGTAGGCGGCCATAGATGATCACATACCTCTTTATATACTTCAGTGCACTCAACACCGTGCTGAACATAATTTTATTGAAGCCCTCAAATGAATAAACTCAGGTAAATGAAGCTTAAAGATGTATGTTTCTATAACACGTTTATTGATTTAATCCAATAGACCTGTCTGCACCTTGGAACAATATAGCGCCAACGACGCGGTATTATAGCCTCGAAATTACTAAGCTGAATATATAGCTTTTTGTGATAAGTTCTGTAATCCAATGATCTTATCTCGGAATTGTTCTCATCGGATAGCATTTTTGCCCTCTCTATGGGCCAAAAATACGTATTACGTCTGTAATTCTGCAAAACATGGTAAAACGTCCTATTGTAGGTGCGACAAATCTACTATTGTAACCTTATAAAAATAGCACTACGACATGGCAAAGTTCTGTTTTAAGTGAGCTATTCCTCTCGTCATTTGTTTCCAAAAATTCTTTGTTTTTTGTCTCACTCTTTTTGGCCCGTGTAAAAAAAAAATTACAACACGCCCGAAATACACAAACATTATGCTTATAAATATAATATGGGTCTATACTCGTCGGCTTACAGATCATTTAATACCGTGTATAAATTGACAAAGCACGTAATAATGAATTCGTACACCATATTTAACTAAGTATTGATAAACTGAGCTTGCATAGTAACGATTTATAAAGTCTAAAATTCTGCTATAAAATATTCTATATTTTGTATTTAAGCATATCAATTGCAGAATTCGTCGAATTTAACATACACATTCAAAAGTCTGTCATTATATTGTGCCTATTTTAACAATAGGTTTGAATACAGTTTTCGTTTGTATCAATCAACGAAAGGAATCATTTTCATGGACCATCTCCAAGACTCTTTGGTTCGGAGTGAAGAAATGGCGATCAGGTTCACCATTGAGATGTTACGACGTCCTTGCGATACGCTTTGGAGTAAACTAGATTATATATATTTTTATCTAATGTTTTGTGCTACTAGGAGAAACGATTTCTGAGGTTTAAAAGAAACACCCACACTGCGACCCATTCTCGGATATTAGCTCTTGGGATACATTCGTCTAAAAATTAAGAAATCAACAAAGGTTGTATATCAGGAAGTCGCATATGTTTAAAAACTTCGCGAAACTCTTAAAGCCATATCAGCCATTAAAAAAAAAAGAAACTTTAGTATTGTATAGCACATAATATAGCACAAAATTACATATCTAATGACCAAATAATCATACAATATCAAATATGATAGGTGAACAACCAGTATTTCACAATCATTGGTACAGTAAATTGATTTGCAAATGCCCAAATAATTTTTATTTTCTAAGCTACAACACTAACATATAAAATATAAATATTAATGCTTCTTCTCTAGGTGAAAGCAGCCAGTAACATAAATCCAAATAAGAGGTTTAATAAGGGACCAGCGGAATTGCAAATATTCTCCACACGTGGAAAGAGGGGGATCGAGAGAAAAAGGGGAGGAAAGGGGGAAGTAGGGGAGGAACGCATATTAGTCAACTGGTGAAGAGTGAGCAGCTGTAATCATGCGACAGCACATACCTAACATGACAGACATATGCTAATTAATCCTCCTTTATATCATTGCCAATGCAACAGAAGAGAATTAGCAACTTCGATTTATATACAATGGTACATTAAACATGGTCTCTGGGCGACATTCAATGCACACTTAGCACAGTACACCATTTTTTCCTTGGATGCGATGAAAGAACTAATGAAACTCATGTGCTTAAGAATACTTGTGAGGATTACAGTGTTTACAGGGAATTTTGCCAGTGACCATTGAGTACCAAACTAAAGGAACAACGAAAGAAGAGACTTGTGAAGAAGTTATGAAGCTTTCAGAGACCCGTGGTGTAATATTTTTTTCTTTTTTATGAATACTATTTCTTACAATGTTATCATATGTGTCGCTAATACATTCATATATTTATGCTAGTATAATTTCTAAATATATCTTATTGCATAATAATATAATAAGCTAATATTCTTACTAATCGTCATAAATAATGATGCAATTTATGTGTTGACTAGTTGACTATGCACTCCCAAGGATCACTCAACCATTTTTCCTAAAGATCAAGAACTTGCCTTACACATTTTGCATAGGCTGTAAAAATGACACCTAAAAATGACCTTCAAAATCTTTACATGTAATAGTGACAATTTATTTACTTTTCTCTGAGTCGCTCGCGGCTGTGGAGCACATTTACGAGGGTGAAATGCCCCAATCTTCCAACGTAGTTCGCAAAGCAAATGGTACAAAGTGAGACCGATAAAATCTCAACACAGCATTACTGTACTTATGACGCCAGTGAGGTGGCTCATTGCTAGCGGCCTAAAAAAAAAACAAACACAAACACGCAATTACCTTCTGGATAAAAAAAAACAAAACTTCCGAAACATATTACAAGAACGTTTCCTGTCATCTGCGAAAATAATAGGTGTAACTTTTCTCACAATCCGTTTTTACTCTTTGGTGTGGGGAGTTAATTTTTCAAAAATCAGACAAATTCCCAGGCTCCGTAGCTTATATGATGGGTAACATTAATATGCTTTGAGTGTGGTACTGAGCTTCATCGAGTGACTGTCAAAGTTTAAAAAATAAAAAAAACGCGCGAAGGAAGAGGTTCAAGATTTCATCCCTTTACTTTTTGAAACACAGATCTGTAACTTTTTACGTCAATTTTTGATTTCTCTACACAGCAGTCCTACAGGCCAAATGTCAACCCCTTACCAATATTGAGACAAATGAGGCATAGAATTTGGTAGGATGTTAGCATAAAACAGACTTTTCTAAAATACAATAGCAGACTTCCACTGCTCTATTATGGAGATATACACTCGCATCCAGACCTATTGGTAACATCAATATTTGAATCGGAATTTATTCGAATAATGAATGCAAACTATAGAGAAATTGTCAGAAGAAGTTGCCTTTCTGCCCAATGCTTAAAGAGAAACAAATCGCCTATAATCAACTAGATGTACATCGACTTAACATAGGCATATAATGCGTGTTTGACTAAGTCCACAGGACAATAGTTAGTACTGGAAACTGACTGAAAGATGAAGATCTGTAGGGCTGTTCCCAACTTGAAATT
>JAPEVW010000967.1:0-27000 GCA_027921565.1 Artemia sinica | reverse complement strand
TTCTTTGACAAGAGGGATGATGTCTTTCGTTTCCGAGCTGAGTGGAGACTGATGAGTGATGCATTGTTTCTCGACCTTTTTAAGCCTTTACCATTTTGTTTTAATTTCTCGCCAAGGGTTCGCGCACTGGACCTAAGATTTTCCGTAGCACTTTTTTTAAAATCCTTGCCAGAGCCCCAATCATATAGTGTAGAGGATGCAAAATCTGTCGCAGCCGGTACAAGATATTTTCTAGCCAGTGGTAGTGAAGAGCGAAACAACTTAGCAAACCAACTGCAAAGACCATAGCCAGACATTGACGAGCGACCTTTGTAATACTCCATTCCATTGCCCTGTTGTCTTGGGCCAAGAGTATTAACATAGCAGTCAATATCAGGACAAGTGAATACCACTTTTCTATTAGACATCTTGCTTTTGAAGGATGGGACGAAAATGGCATGTAATCACAGCCAAACCTTTTGAAATTGCTATGGGATCGCCCAATTCGGTTCTTAGTGTTAACTGACAGAGTTCCAAATAGGAAGTGTTTACGGGAATATACTGAAGATGCTTTATATTGTGGTGGTGAATATGTTCTTGATTGGTTTTTCGTTCAAGAACTCGTAGGAGGGGAACATTTGAATTACCAACCCGTGATGTTTCCACAAATGAAGCGTAGAGAAATATACAAGTGTCTGTGGAGAAGGCAGGCGGATAGTCAGCAAAAATGAAATTAGTGTTTCCGGCACTTTTACCATTGATTATATTGAGCTTAAAGCCAAGAACATCCTTAAGGTTATCATTGAGAATAATCTTTTCGTTGGCAATTGGTGAACTAATGTAGATCTTACCCTCCTCCTTTGAATAGTTGAAATGAAAAGCACCCTTTTTACGAGCGGAAATTCTTTTATTAATAGAACGACATAAATCATTCATACAGGTGAGTTCCTCGTAGGGTAATTCAATATATGGATAATCCATCCAATTGATTTTTTGAATTTGTTCTTGATCACCTGGTGGTGGCGGCCAATCATAGGGTCTAATTTTTATATCATATTTACGATCCTTTCTCAGGATGTCATAGGTATTTTTAAGAATACAATCGACAAGAGCCACTTCATACTTTACGTCGTCGAATTTGATGGTGGGGGAGAGTTTCGTCCAAAGATCCCTTGTTTTATTCAGATCATTGTAGAGAGGATCAGAAACATTGGACATGAAAGTCACATAGAAATCAATGGGCATTGTTGATATCTTCAGCACTGACCCAAGAATCAAAATCTGAGTTGTATCCTAGCCAGCGAACAAGCAACTGTTTCTTGCCCCTACGAGTACGACTCTTTAATATCTTTTCAATTTGATAAATTTCGCTAGTGTTTCTAACTTTTTGCAGTTCATATTCATAAAAACCGCCGAGAATCTCATCATCTTTGGTGTCTCGCGGTCGATATGTCGTGGGTTCGGTTTCCAGGATTTTGGACACTTTAAAAAGTTTGGTGCTCCATAAATAATTCCCCTTTTCAAAAATATTGGTGGTTCTATTAATTCGAACAGTATCACCAACATTGAATTTCTTCTTCTTTTTCTTCTCATTGCCATTGGAGTATTGCTTTAGAAAAGCATCAAATGTATTTTCACTGTAGTTAACATCCCAAGGGCTTGAGTTGGACAGAGATCGATGTGGTCGATGGTTGTATATCTGCATGATTTTATCTACATCATGAATAAAAGCAGATGTATTTTTCAGTGTACAATATCTTGAAATTAATAGACGAATCGTTCTTATTAATCGTTCAGCCAATGCAGCCTTTATCAGGCTGTGACTATGATAAAGTATTGTATTATATTTCAATAGAACCTTTTGCACATGAGGATTAACAAATTCACTGCCACGATCCGATTGAATTTTTCTATACGAATCCTGTTCAAGAATACTTTCAATGGCCCGAGCAACTTCAACACCTCTCTTTGACCGTAATGGAATGGCATAGGCATAGCGACTAAAGACACTGATTGCCACCAGAATATATTTGTAGGGTGCATTGTAACGCCGTTGAACTGCGTCTAGAGTTAAAAGATCCATTTGCATTATATGCAGAGGGAAAAAGGCTTTAGTTTGTCGATATTGTTTGCCACGAAGCATGTGATTCCGATGCAGTGTGCAACTCGGTTCATTTTCTAGATACTCTTTTGCATTTTTCAATGTGGTGGTGCCGGAGACAGCTTTAGAAAGCGTTTTGGGAGAACTTAAACTTCCCGCTTCACCAATATTTTCATAGACACCTTTCAGAACTTCATCCATTTTGAACGCAAACACGTAGTCTAATGTCCACTCCCCTTTTGCACACTGGAGGGTGAATCAATTCGTCTTCGCTTTTGACTAGCAGCCACAGGTGTTGTAAAATCAGTAGTGCTAGTATTTTCAAATATTGAATCTTCTTCTTCTTTTTTAAATGGTGTTGGCGTTGTTGGCGGACTATATTCTCTTAGTTTCTTAAGAATTTGCTTATTGCCAATAAGACTTTTGGGAAAGTTTGATACACTTAGAAAGGTGTATAGATTATCGTCAAAGGATAAGAGTCCTTTACGATTCGTCACCATATCACAAATTAAATCAACTGGATTATAACTTTTTCCCTGAATTATAATTCGTTTCCCTGTGCTATCGACTTGAACTTGATCACCAGTTTCCAACACGAGATAAGATAATACTCTTTTACTCTGTTCTCGATAGGTCACTAGCAATAGGTTTCCAATTTTCAATACAATTGAATTCAATTCCTTCTCCTTTGATTGTGCAGAATCTTGAAGAGATGTTTCCTGTTTATAGGGATCGGCGGCGGGTCTCTCACGATAAGGTTTATGTTTGTCCATACGTCGCAATGCATCTTGAAGTAAAAGCAGTTTTTTGTCATCGGCAATATTCTAATCATTAATGAATTTGCTTAGATTGTCTTCAAAATGTTCGACGGGTGAGAGGACAAGTTCAAATGGTGTCAATTTATAGGGTTTTGCCATTCTCTAGAGAAAACTGTTTACAAGTCCTGCAATTATTGGCAGTAAAAGTGTGAAAAAGCTACCGCCTGCTTGAAGGAGCCGTTTTCTTTTAAATTTTTTCCCCTTGTTTTTACAAGCCAAGGCGCGTTAAACGTTTGTTGCAGTGGAACGATGTTGCTTTGTCTGTTGTCTAACACCTTCTGGCAGTTGAACATTGCCCTCAGTTAAATTTAAACAAAGTTCAGATATTAGATTAATGAAATCATTGTCAACACCATGTTTGAGTATGGCTTTCCTAAGCAAGGGTTTTGAAGTGCTTAAAACAGAAAATAAATGCCGTTGTTCATGTAGTTTCTTCAGTGTCATAATGGCAACTAATAGCCTTTTCTACTGTTCACCGGAAGATATACTGTAATTTCATTGTTGAAAATGTCGGTGACTACACGTAGATCCTCGGGCGTGCTCTGATTAAGATCCAGAAAAATGTAACCGTAGGGCTTGCTAGTCGCCTGAGTGTACGCTGACAACAGAAATTTTGGGGCACCAGGGTATATCTGTTTATTGAGAGTTATGAGTGAGCTAGAATCACGAACGACTCGATAGATAATATAGATAGTGCAATTCAATGCAAGGGTTCGCATACATTTGCTCTGATGAAACAGATTGTGTAGAACTAGGGTTATGGAAATGTGTTCATGATGAGATCGGACAGTGAACAGTTGTAGCATTTCCTGTGAGAACTGTTCAATGGATTCAGCCAAATCATCAATAATCAATCACGAGTTCGATTCAATACTATTGAAAACATCAAGTCCTCGTATGAATTGTATTGGTATGGTTGTGGCAATAGCTTTTATTTTATCATAGGACTCCTGCCAAATACTATAGCAATAGTAGATTTTTCTCGGTTTTTCCAAAAACATTTTATCGCAATTTTGAATTATTTTAGCTAAAAGTGTTGTTTTCCCCGACATTGAGGGACCACACAGAAACGATCTGAAGGGTGTTTTAAATTGATACATGCTGTTGACAACAGTCGGACTATGACTAACTGTAAATCATACGTGTCCAACGAATAAGTAATAATTTCCCCATAGATCTATCTATTCAAGAACAACAAAAACAATATTTCATGGCAGCATTTATTACGACAATATGAAGACAAATATTTGTTCAACATGAACAATGATAACACTTGTTCAACAAGAACCTGACAAAATTTCATGGTCAACATGAAAACTCTATTTGTTCAACATGAACAATGATAACACTTTATAAATAAAAACACTTTTGTCCATCAACATGAATAACACTTTTCTGTACAACACTTTTGTCCATCAACATCACTTTATGCAGCAAACATCAACACTTTTCTGTACAACAAAAAATACACTTGGAACATGAACTAGCACAGTTGAACATTACAGTGAATATAAAGGTGAGTCCCCCCCCCAGGGCCGCGGGGCCGAAGCCGGCCGGCCGCGGGCGGGACCCCCCACTCCCCCTCCCACCGGGACCCGGCCTCGGGAAGGGCCCCCCCTTCCCCCCGGCGGAAAAAAACACTACAATAGTTGTCGTCACTGCGGCAGGTTAGGTTAAGGTTGGGTTAGTGGTGGTTAGATCGAGTTAGATGAAGTTGAGTTAAGGTGGTTAGATTGGGTTAGTTAATTTATGAACAGGTTGGGTGGTGGTTAGTGGTTAGTTGGTTAGTCAGATTACGTTAATTTATCCAGACCAAGTTGATTGCGATAGTCTATGCATTCAACTCGGTCTGAAATACGGTAATGGCCATGAGGTAGGACACTCACACCATTCTCGAGCACATAGACTTTGTCGGATATACACGACATTGCATTCTTTTCCACTCTCACAGTATAATTTCTATACTGTAGAGAGCGAATTGCAAGCACTTGTGCTCTCGGCACTAGGCTACTTTCTACACAGTCTCTGTACACGCTCATGTTGAAATTGCTCTTTACAAAATGTGTAGGCACCCCTTTACACGCCTTCTTTTCATCCCCACTATGAGTTTCAACGCAATAAACTTTGGGACCCGGGAACACCCCCCTGGATATCAAATCACTCCCCGTCTCTGATTTTAACGTTAATAGTTGGTTGGGGGCTTGACGTTTCACCAACTCGGGGTAGAGTGATGGATTCCAGTTGGTGAAATCCATCTGCGAGCTGATGTGTTCCCCCTTTTCTAAATCACCCAATAAATCTTCAGTCCCATTTACCTTTAACAGCAGAGAATCTGTATCCCCATAGTAAACTTGAACCTCCCCCTCCCGTGGCCATTGCACCTTGCACACATTGTAAAAAAACGACAACATGAGCTTCTTTGAAATTTCCAGTACTGAACTGCCGCCTGCTATATTCTTGTTCAATACCACATTTCGCTTTCGCCTGTGTAGAAGAACCATGCCAGTCTCTATGCTCGTGAATGATGTAAAATTGGGGTCGGCAATAATTCGTGCACACTCTAGAGGGTCAGTCACGACGTCGCAGCGAGATCTATTACGTACGCTTTCGTACATTTTGCCAAACGCTGAATTTAGGATGAGCTTGCACATTTCCTTCTCCACCTTTGAGTTCGCCCTAGAGCGTTTATCGACAAAAGTATCGATAAACGTTTTCAAATATGGTCGCTGATTGAACTGCAGGACCCTGTGTATTTTGGTGATCTTGAAACCATTGTTCACCATCCAGTGCAAAAGCACGTGGTGAACAACGATATTCTCCTTAGGGTCCAAATCAGCAATCAGTTTCTGTTTGGAGGGAGTCCAGTGCATCCCCATATCCTCAACCGATGAACGATTGTAGGGGCTCAGTGAGTCCCTGCTCACGGGCCGATTGATACAGGGAAAGACAAAATCTTTGACTGAGTCGTGAAGCGCCAGCGGAATATGACCGTCAACTTCAAAGAACCATCCTTGTGGCCCATTGTCCTCGACGGTGGTAATGTCGGGGAACTCACAAGGATTCTCAAGCCATTGATAGTTCCCACACGGCAAAGAGTAGTGAGACATTGCCGAGGGGTACAATGAGTTCATGTCCAAGAACACTGCATTTGACTTTACACCGGTGCTTTGTCCGCTCGGATCGTTTGATAAGACGCGGTCCCCATGAAAAACATACCCTCCCCTCATTGAACGCTCTACAAAAAGGTGTTGATCTACATCAGTGATTAGGCCTATTTCCTCCCTGCTAATTTTTAAAATCAAATCCATCACTAAATGGGGTGTGGAAAAATAATAGCCTATATCTAACCCGAACTCTGAATAGATTTGGTCTGTGTTCTTACAGACTATATCCAACAGAGTTAGAACGTCACTGGCCAAGTACAGTCTACAATAATCCCACCCATTTTTACAATCCCCCTTGGACCACACCTTCTTGGCAAACTCATACTCCTCGGCTGTGCATTCACTGTTGGTCAGTGAATTGTAAAAAGCTTCAATTTGAGGTAGTTTCACCTCACTTAAGTGAGCGCCAGAACAGTAATAGTCGTATGCGTATATAGCTTTGCAGGTCAACAGATCATACATTTCACTGTCTGGAAAGTGCTGTTTAAACAAGGGAAAGCTATCAAAATTGTCGCTTTTCTGCACTTGAATCAATTGACTCAATGCCTTGGGAAAAAAACTAAAGGAATCTAAAAACCTGATTTTATTCCAACACGTATGCCCATTATCCACTGCCTGCCATTTCAGTTCGAGAAGCAACAACTTCTCGGCCGATTTGGGGATAATGTTATAGGTAAATGAACTATTTACCCATGGACTATCTACTCCCCCTCCCTCCCTATGCATACGTGCCAGTGCCGGTAAAATAAATTTTAAGTCATAATTAGAGTTGTGAATAAAAACAGGGATAAAAAACTGCTGGCTAACATTTAAATTACACGATTGGTGCGCAAACCCCCTAAAATTACTACCCCCCGAGGATATTTCGTGCCACAAGTGATTATGATCTCTGACTTTCCCCCTCCCCCCGCCTCTTTTCCCTTTAGCCCCCTTATCCCCCTCTACAAACTCTCCCTTACAAACCCAACATATTTTTTGATTTTTAATCGCGAGACGATCCTCTGCAGACAACACCATTGGATAATGGGTATTTCTCAAACGAGAAATAGCACCATTAGCCGTGCCAATTAGTTTAGTCAGTGCCTTGACCATGCACTCGCCCTCATCCAATGTTTCTACTATTTCTAACAACCGCATGGTGTTAGAACTGTCTCTTTGCGCGTGAGCATAGGAAACTGCAATAGCCTGAAGTTCTTTGACTCGGTTTGGAAATTGGGGATCGTTCACCTCCACCAGCTTAGCTTCACAATCTAAAGATATTTTGTTGCACTGGAGAAGTGTGTTCTGGAAATTTTTGAATCGTAAAATAGCCCTATCCCCTGAAACCGTTTCCACTGTCTGATAGCCATGTCGGCTACAATGCTTCATATGATTCCGTAGTTTTATATCACTACGAAATCTAGAGAGGCATGTTGGACAGTAGAAACATTCCCCCCTATGCTTACCCTCCCCCATAACTCTACTGATGTCTTTGATAGGATTAAAATGGCCAATTGAATTGGCAGTGTCACTAGGTGGTGTGTATAACAACCAAACCCAGTGTCTGACCAAATCAATTCCCCTTACAGGGAAGACCACCCCCTTCTTTTTAGAACGATCCCCATCTTCAAATTCAGTTTCATACTGAACCACAGTAACGCCGATATTTAAATGGGCATTAGCCCTTTCAAAAATATCAATGGATAGAAGCGTTACTGGGTATTTCCCCTCTAAACAAGAAAAATCTACAATGGGGAAATCGGACCCGTCCTTCCCATGTACAGCCCAATTGTCTAAATTCGTCTTGGTAGCGTCACGTGCTAAAGGCTCGAATGCTGATATGAGGAAAGCATACTTGAAATACATTTGACCTGTTTCAAAACAGATCTTCTGGACACCACGACAACCTTCTAGATCTGGATTATAATTTAAAACTGTATCCCTTTCATACCCCCCGCCTGCCCCCCTCTTAAAATAAAATCTTTCTTAAATTTACAAATATTAACACTTAAATTTTCAACAAAAAGAACTAGAGACCCACTACCGTTTTCGTTAAAGTTCTCAAGATGTGCAATAATTTGATCTACCCAATCCATGAAAGCACCCTCAAAATTTTCTAAATTCGAATAAATTATGCGCATCTCGGAATGTATATAATGATAATAAACTTCACTTTTCCCCTCATTTAAATAGAACACTTTTAAAACAATAGAAACCTTAATTGAATCCCTCCCCCACAATTGAATTTGGTTCTCCAGAAGTGCACGAATTTTATCTACATAGTTGTGTACAATTTCTACGGGGTCAAAAACAAATTTTCCCCCCATAAGTGTATTAAAAGGGTCTCCAAAGGTCGCAGTGTAAACAACTATTGCATTTAAAATTGTGTTGGTCAATTGAAAATCGGGAAAAGTTGTACCCCCCTCCCCCTCTTGTATATTATCCCCTCCCCAAAGTCGTTCAACAATATCTGGGGCATGCTCCACTTCAGTTGTTCGAAGTGGACTCGTTAGGGTATCGGAGGCTGGAGGAGGAGGAGGAGAAGGGTTCCCAGTTAATTCGTTTGTGAAATCATTTAAAAGCTGTAGTGTATTTTGGCTCAAGTCCCCCAGCTCAACTGTGCTATTATCTAAATTTAAAAAATCATTTAAATACTCATCAATATTATCAGGTATTTCGTCGGAATTAGCGATATCACTCCATGGTGAAATGTTGTTGTTGGAGAGCTCCTCACCTTCTCCAACTGATGAGGGGAAAGACAAAGAATAAGGGACTAATGGTCGTCCAATCTATAAATGAAAAAAAATAGCTTATTTTCAAAGTGTTCAAATCATCCCCTACTGCTTTTAAAATTTGAATTATTATTTAAAGTCAGCGCTTAGTAGTAGTAGTAGTAGTAGTAGCAGTATGCGCATAGTAGCATTTGGCTAATTCAACTGAAAGAAAATCCAACTTAATATAAGATAAATACAATCTAAAACGCCGCTTTACATGGAAGGCTGCAATTTGATTTTATTACAAAAAAATAGCTTATTTTCAAAGTGTTCAAATCAGCCCTACTGTTTTTTTTTTTTTTTTTTTTTTTTTTTTTTTTTTTTTTTTTTTTTTTTTTTTTTTTTTTTTTTTTTGCGGCGCTTTTCGGGCCCACAGCGCATCCTGCGGTGCGTTCCTGGCCCCGTGGCGCATCCTTGCGGTGCATCCCTGCGGCGCTTCTCGGGCCTGTAGCGAACCCCGCGGCGCACCCCCGCAGCGCTTCCCACAGCTCTTCCCGGCCCCCTTTACATAATGCCCGTCAAAAGTCGCTATTTTTTTCTCTAATTCCACACAGATTCAGTGAACTCATGAGTTTAATTATTTTAAGCCGCGCGAGTGTTCCAATTTCCAGGATTGAACTTCAAAATGCCGAGAACCGTTAACTTGATTTCCCGTTCGCTAAAATCTTTGGCACGATGTAAGGCTCAGTGTAAATTAGACCGCTGATATGGATAAAATGGAATAATCTCTCTCTTAAAACTATGTGAAGAATAGCATTCACAGAGTTTCAAAGGTACCTAAAACTATATGTGATAGTGAAGAGATAGCAACAGAGAAAATAGAAAAGATTAGAAAAAAGAGGAGCGGTTTCTTTGAAAAAAAATACATTATATTTAGATATCTCCGAGGGAGGAGGGAGCAGAGAAAACAATGGTTGGGGGGTGAGGGGTTAATATCCCGCTGAGATACACTTTTACACAATGTTGAAAAATAGTGAAAAGAAAAAAACATTGGAAGAAATAGATATGTATTTCTATAAGATAGTTTGAGGAAAAAATACTCAAATTTGCAAATCCTGGCTGCACTTGGGAGCCGGATGGTCCAGGTAGTGTGTGTTGGAGGGCGGACGGGGCGGCGTCGCTAAGTTCTTGTGCAGATTGGACTGCGATGTTATGGGATTGCATAGATGAGCCAGCAGGGTTCACCGTCCTTAGGCCCATTGTCTTTTCGGTTTTTGACCGGACTGTATTGGGGCTGCCTCACCCTCTCTTGTTCTCTTGGAAGGAGGGGGCACGCATTCTTCATAATTTGCCTTAAAAAGAAGAGAAAAAAATTAATATCAAAATAATTTGCCCCTTTTTTACAGAAAGAAAGTTAGTATCATCATCCATATAATTTTGTTTAGAAAAGCATTTATCTCTTTTCAGTAAAGCAAAAAGTAAAAATTTCGCGAGAAATATATTAGGCTTAGAAATCAAACGTTTTTATTAGACAATCAGTAGTCTATAGCCATAGGATAGGAATCATTGTTTCTATTTTTACCATTTAGAAAAATATTAAATGTTCCAGTCTATAGGCTTTAAATTAGATCGTTAACCCAGCGGCCTATAGACCTAAATTTGCAAACATAGGTTAAAATGCTATTCAATTTACACATAATATAAGCTTCATGCAACTCCCAAAGACTTTTCTAGCCCTGCACAGTTTGTTTTCATTTTACAATGATGGCGGTAGAATTGAGACATTGCCCCCTCCCTTTTACATAATTTACTTACAACGAAGCTGTTAGAAGCGAGACATTGCCCCCTCTCCCCCCTTTTACATAATGTCCTAAATATATTGTTAGACCTTAATTTGAAAATAATCTGTTTCACTTCTCCAAAATAGAGCATTACGTCCGTGCTTAATTATTGCATCATAGTGTTTTAATTTTGACGGAAGAACAGTTCCTTTGACTTTGGCCGCTGCGTTCGTAAACACAGAGGGAAAAGGGGTGATAGCTAATTTTAACCTCGCACTGGAGATTGTGTCAAAACAGAGCGGCATTTTCATTAAAAATTGACAGAAGTCAGTAGACACTTTAAATCACAATAGAGAAAGGCTAAAATTTAACGAAAAGATTATTATTTCCATTTGCGAGAATTTGGTTGTAAAACAGTGAGGGGGGGGGGGTTAGGTTTCGAGGGTAAAAAGAATATATTTACGTTTTCCATCGTGTATAAAGATTGTATAGTGATGTTTGTATTGTATGGGGGGGATTTACCTGAATATACTAGAGGGTGAGCAAGGAAAATAATTTTATTTGAAAATAAAAAACAGGAATTTAACGAAAAGATAATTATTTCCATTTGCGCGAATTTGGTTGTAAAACAGTGAGGGGGGGGTTAGGTTTTGAGGGTAAAAAGAATATATTTACGTTTTCCATCGTGTATAAAGATTGTATAGTGATGTTTGTATTGTATGGGGGGGGGATTTACCTGAATATACTAGAGGGTGAGCACGGAAAACAATTTATTTGAAAATAAAAATGTACTTACATTGCAAATTGAAGTTGACATGGCTTCTAATTCATCAAATTTATCCATTGTTGTTTCAATTGTGTCACAATACTTTCTGATAATTTAATCACATTGCATGTCCGTTATATACGAAATCTCAAGGGCGAATTGTTATGTAACGGGGAAATCATATGTAACAAGCCCACTGATTGGCTGAGAAAGGGGATGTAACCGACTCGCTGATTGGCTGAGAAGGAAACACGTGATCTAACTGTTTCCTATTTCTGGACACCTTGACATTCGCCTCGAGCGTGCACTTACAGCAACAACAACAAATAAATCAACCTTGGAAAAAAGGTCATTGACCCCATTAACCACGTGGTTCTATGCCCATATATGGTGTACTGTCACGAGTATAAGATAGCCTTCTACTATTGAGAGAGCCAAACAAAACATCAAGGAGCGTTACTGGGGTGACAAAAGCTATAATGAACAAAACACATAAGCTATAATGAACAACGACAAAAGCTGAATTTTGGAAGGAGCAATTGCAGTTTATGTAGCAGCAATAAAAATATATATACAAGCATACCTATCAACAGCGAAGGAAAAGCAATGTTTTTCAATTATGGCGAAAACGAAACTGTTAGGGTTATTAGCATATGTCTTTGTAAGACTAATGATTTAGAACAAATTCCTGGAACACCTCCTCAAGAAAAAGTATTTCTTATTGTGTTTTGAACAGTTCTTTTAGTTCTACTGAATATTTGGCAAAAAATGCTATGTGATGTAGAACAAACTGTCCTGAAAAGTACAAGACAACTATTGAAAAATGCTCTGAAACTAGATCTGACAAGGAAATTATGATGGCTGAAGTCACCTATAACAATCTGAGTAAACATTCAAAAACAAAAATTGGGCAGCAGGTTACTTGCCAATGTCATCCTGATATCTGCAAGCTCTATCCGATGGACATTGAACTATGTCAAATTCTTTTTGAAATCCTTGAAAATAATATAGCATTAAAATTTTCAACTGACAAAGTGGTTAGTTTCTACCTTGGCGGCTTGGATTATTGTGAAATCAATCACAGGGACACAAGAAATCATGGGCATTCGTTATACTGTAGCCCAAATGAGGGATGTCAGAGCTATTTGCTTTATCTAAGGGCACTAGCTCCACATTTTCCTGTCTTGAACTGCTTCATTAATAGCGTATATAAAGCAGTATCAAAATCTAAGATTATACAACATATTAATCTACTAAAAGTTGAGGGTTCGTACAAGGAACTAAGTAGTTATTTAGAAGAAGTGTCAAATAGGCTCTTTCATAATAGTCAAGACGTCATCTACGGTGATAGCAATATTAGAGTTTCTGTAGATGAAAATACAATAATAAAGTTATTTGATGAGAGCCTTGATAAGGTAGCTAACATCATTACATTAAAAGACGATCATTGGAATAACAAACAATTGCATACATTGGAATTAGATAGCTACTTGATTGTTTGAGGTTCGTCTCTTACTATTTCAAAGAGGAAAAAGCCGTAGGCTTTTTCCTGTTTGCAATCAGTTTATTATCCGGGTTGCAGTGGTAGCTAGTTACATTAAGGAACTATCTGTAGCCCATAGTACTTGCAAAAAAGGGGTCATTAAGTAGATGATTATTTTAATCATATTTCTTTATCCGGGTTGCAGAGGTAGCTAGCAACCAAATATAGAAGATCAAGTCCTATGTTAAGAAACATAATAACCCATAACTCCTAAAAATATCTGGGTTGCAATGGTAGGTAGCAACAAAGAAAGAGAAGATCACGTCCTATCTTAAGAAATATAGTAACCCATAACTCCTAAAAATATCTGGGTTGCAGCGGTAGCTAGTGGCCTAGTAAGAGACGATCACATCCAATGATAAGAAATATAAAAACCCATGACTCGTAAAAAAAGTTTACATTAAGGAACGAACTGTAACCCATAGTAATCACAATAAAGAACGAACTCTTGCCTATACAAAATTTTATAGTGGGACAAAAGAATCGATCATAAATGGTGTTAGTCAAGAGGATCTCATGTAGTAGTTATTAACACTCTATGAAGAGGGTACCATATTATCATACCGACTTTGCCTTTAAGATTGAAGCCATTTGTTGAATAAAGCAACTTGAAAATTAATATCGTACTGCATCTTTCTTGGAATATTCTTTTTATTTAATGCAATCATTCCACAATTCTAAAAAAAATTATATGACGCTATCGCAAATTAATTGTCTAATTTGAAAGATTAAGAGAAACAAGATGTTGAATGACGTCATGACAAGCGAGTCTATTTTCGTTGCAAACCAGGCGCATTTAATGACGTCATCTCATGCACATAAATGACATCGCCTAATGCATATAAACGACGGTTTCTAGTAATTTTTACGATTAGTATTTTATATACCGCAAAGCAAACAAGATATTATGTCAACTGAAGATGTTTCAAAGATGAACCAGGAAAAACAAATCAAAATTAACATTCCAATAGGAAGTGTCAGATATAGCGTTAAAACAAGTTAAGAGGCATAGCTGTCATATTTCAAAATGATATATTTGAATCAGACTCAGAGAATTTGGAAACCCGGTTTCCTTTGCGTCATATGAACTCCTCCTGTTCTGAGCTAAAGAATACTTTAGAAGATGTAGGATTTGAAGTCAAAATATACGAAAATTTTTCTAAAAGTCAGATAAAAGAAGAGTTATGGATAATTTCCATAAGCACAACTTCGAACAGAATTGACGCAATAATTGTAGCTGTAATGACAAGAAAAGAAAAGGAAAATCTATGTGCCAAAGACGATACTTACGACATTAATTTCTTAAAATAAAATTTTATGGCCTATAACTGCCCAGGAATGGTTGGCAAGCCAAAAATATTTTTGATCGACGGTATGGGAGAGGGACAATTCCGATCGCCAAACCTACTTTTTTCCAGCTCTAGTTCTTCCCAAGTCTCTTCTCCTGACCATTCAGGAGCTTCTCCTGGTCAAGCCGTGTTCAGAACTCTAAATAAATTGAGTCCAGAAAATCCAGGAACCATAAGAAAAATACAGGAGACTGCAGATTTTCTACTATACATGGGATCTGACAAGGGGTTCAGATCCTATGGTATAAGAACTGGATCAATTTTGTTTAAATCTCTATGTGCAGTCTTCAAAAAGTATCATAAAACGTACAGCCTTTTGGATAGGCTGACGTTAACAACTCGCGAAGTACTATCAGTTAACAAAACTCTAGTACAAACACCTGTTATTAAACCTCCATTCATAAGGCACACTTTCATCCATTGTGCTGTAGTAAGGTATTCATTGATTTGACACGTCCAATGTTAAGAAATATAAAAACCCATAGTTCCTAACAAAGGAGTCAGATCAAACAAAAAGTACACCATTAGAACCGCCTTGTCCGAAACCCTTGTATAGGAAACTTTCTGTCCCTTGGCTTGAACAGCAAGGGAAATATATTTGCTTGAAAATCAAGAAAAGTGGCAGCTACTACAACATTCTGCCTAAACGGGATATTTTTTTTTTCTCTTTTCTTTTGTATCCAGAGATAGCTTGGCACTGGAACATCGTAGAGAGTTGTTCAATAGCTCATTTTAAAGGAAATTAATTGGGTTAAAAATCTATAGTAACTAAAATAAATTATTTCTAAAAGAGAATAAATTTTTCCACCAAAAACTGCATTTTTGATGTTTTATATTAAGGATCGATACTCTAAATGGGAGTTTTGTAAGTATGATCAGTATCATCTGGGTTGCAGCGGTAGCTAGCAACATAGTAAGAAACGATCACGTCCAATGTTAAGAAATATAAAAACCCATAACTCCTAAAAAAAAGATTCAGATCAAAACAAGAAGTATACTATTAGAACCGCCTTGTCCCAAACTTCTATATAGCAAACTTACCGTCCTTTGGCTTGAATAACAAAGAAAATATATTGGCTTGAAAATCAAGAAAATTGACTTTAACCACGTTATTCTCCAAAAACGGCATCTCTTTTTCTTTCTTCTTTTCCACAGATAACTTGGCACTGGAACATCGTAGAGAGTTGTTCAATGGCTCATTCTAAAGGAAATTAATTGGCTTAAAAAGCTTTTGTAACTAAAACAAATTATTTTTAAAACAGGATAAATTTTTCCACTAAAAACTGTATTTTTGATGTCTTTTCATACTGCTGTTTTTTCAAAGATATTGGATTTTTGAAGCAATCAAAAAGACCGTGGTAAAGTTTTATAATAAAGATCGAACTCTTCCCTATACTAACTTGCATACGCAACTTCACTATAGTTAAGATTACAGTATTTATATTATACATCATTATAAATTATAAAAGGTTCAAATGTTCGAAGATTATAGAGTTTTCCCACACCGGGAATCGAACCCGAGCCTGTTAAGTGAAAGTTAACTATCCTAGCCGCTAGACCATATGGAACCATAAAGAAGTATGATTTAAGAGCCATATGCATATTATTATTTCACCATACCAATTATAATAAGGCCAAAACAAAATCGTCGACTTGCAACCTTACTTTTGACACATTAGTTAAATCTTCATCAGGCTTAAAAATTTTTTGCTAGTTTTACATGAAATAACGAACCTTAGCCCATAGTAGCAGAAATAAGAATATCTAGGTTGCAGCAGTAGCTAGCAACCTATTACATAATCCGGGTTTAAGTGGTAGCTAGCAACCTAGTAAGAACCGCCAAATTAAAAGATGATCATTAGAAGAACAAATAATTGCTTATATTGGACTTAGTTAGCTGCCTTATTCTTTGAGGTTCGTCTCTTACTATTCCAAAGAAGTTATAATAAAGACCGAACTCTTCCCTATACTAACTTGCATACGCAACTTCACTATAGTTAAGATTACAGTATTTATATTATACATCATTATAAATTATAAAAGGTTCAAATGTTCGAAGATTATAGAGTTAAAAATTTTCCCACACCGGGAATCGAACCCGAGCCTGTTAAGTGAAAGTTAACTATCCTAGCCACTAGACCATATGGAACCATAAAGAAGTATGATTTAAGAGCCATATGCATATTATTATTTCACCATACCAATTATAATAAGGCCAAAACAAAATCGTCGACTTGCAACCTTACTTTTGACACATTAGTTAAATCTTCATCAGGCTTAAAAAATGTTTTGCTAGTTTTACATGAAAGAACGAAACTTAGCCCATACTAGCAGAAATAAAAATATCTAGGTTGCAGCGGTAGCTAGCAACCTATTACATAATCCGGGTTTAAGTGGTAGCTAGCAACCTAGTAAGAAACGCCAAATTAAAAGATGATCATTAGAAGAACAAACAATTGCTTATATTGGACATAGTTAGCTGCCAGATTCTTTGAGGTTCGTCTCTTACTATTCCAAAGAAGAAAAAGCCGTAGGCTTTTTCCTGTTTGTAATTATTATTATTATAATAAAGAACGACCTCTTGCCTATACTAAATTTTATACGCCACTTATCCGGGCTAGCAACCGGTTCTAATGCAGCGGTAGCTAGCAACCTAGTAAGAGACGATCACGTCCAATGTTAAGAAATTTAAAAACCCATAGTTCCTAACAGATATAATAAAGAACGACCTCTTACCTATACTAAATTTTATACGCCACTTAATTACAGTATAGGTTAGTAATTCAAATTACATTAAAAGACGATCACTGGAATAACAAACCATTCCATATATTGGACATAGTTAACTACTTGATTGTTTGAGTTTCGTCTCTTACTATTTAAACAAAGACAAAGCCGTAGGCTTTTTCCTGTTTGTATTTTTTATAATCCGGGTTGCAGCGGTAGCTAGCAACCTAGTAAGAGACAATCACGTCCAATGTTAAGAAATATAAAAACCCCTAACTCCTAAAAAAAGTTTATAATAAAGAACGAACTCTTTCCTATACTAAATAAGCCTATACTAGTTAATAATATAGTTATGATATGATTTTACTGATAGCTAAATTACAAATTATAAAAAAGATCCCGGGTGGCTTTGAACCACCAACCTTTTGCTTAAAGGCCGGTCACGCTTGCCACTTGTACTACGACATCATTAATCAAAGTTTTAAAATTAAATTTTATAATAAAGAACGACATCTAGCCCATGTTAACTGAAATACAAATAGGAATTATGTAATTTTCATAGGTATCATGGCTGTAGAGATAGCTGAAACCTAATAAAGAATGAACCATATTAGACTAAGTTAGCTGTCTGATCCTGTAGAGTTCGTCTCTTACTATTCCAAATAAGATAAAGCCATAAGCTTTTTCCTGTTTGTTATCTGGGTTGCGATGGTAGCTAGCAACTTAGAAAGAGAAGATCACGCCCAATAGTGAAAACTAAAATTACCCATAACTTCTGAAAATAGATTCAGATTCAAATTATAATAAGGAACGATCTCTTGCCTATATCCGGGTTGCAGCGGTAGCTAGCAACCTAGTAAGAGACGATCACGTCCAATGTTAATACATTAAAGAACGAACTTTGTTCCATAGTAACTATCCGGGTTGCAGCGGTAGCTAGCAACCTAGTAAGAGACGATCACGTCCAATGTTAAGAAATATAAAAACCCATAGTTCCTAAAAAAGGAGTCAGATCAAATTCAAAAGTACACCAATAGAACCGCCTTGTCCGAAACCCCTGTATAGGAAACTTTCAGTCCCTTGGCTTGAACAGCAAGGGAAATATATTGGCTTGAAAATCAAGAAAAGTGGCAGCTACTACAACATTCTGCCTAAACGGGATATTTTTTTTTCTTTTCCACAGATAGCTTGGCACTGGAACATCGTAGAGAGTTGTTCAATGGCTCATTTTAAAGGAAATTAATTGCGTTAAAAATCTATAATAACTAAAATAAATTATTTCTAAAAGAGAATAAATTTTTCCACCAAAAACTGCATTTTTGATGTCTTTTCACACTGCAGTCTTTCAAACATAATCGTATACCAGCGGTAAGATTTGAACCCACGCCTCCGAAGAGACTGGTGGCTAACACCAGTGCCTTGGATCCGGGTTGCAGCGGTAGCTAGCAACCTAGCAAGAGACGATCACGTCCAATGTTAAGAAATATAAAAACCCATAGTTCCTAACAGAGGAGTCAGATCAAAACAAAAAGTACACCATTAGAACCGCCTTGTCCGAAACCCCTGTATAGGAAACTTTCTTTCCCTTGGCTTGGACAGCAAGGGAAATATATTGGCTTGAAAATCAAGAAAAGTGGCAGCTACTACAACATTCTGCCTAAACGGGATATTTTTTTCTTTTTTTTTTCTTTTTTCTTCTTTTCCAGAGATAGCTTGGCACTGGAACATCGTAGAGAGTTGTTCAATAGCTCATTTTAAAGGAAATTAATTGAGTTAAAAATCTATAGTAACTAAAATAAATTATTTCTAAAAGAGAATAAATTTTTCCACCAAAAATTGCATTTTGATGTCTTCTCACACTGCAGTATTTCAAACATTATACCAGCGGTAAGATTTGAACCCACGCCTCCAAAGAGACTGGTGGCTAACACCATATTCATAAAAACCGCCGAGAATCTCATCATCTTTGGTGTCTCGTAGTCGATACGTTGTGGGATCGGTGTCTAGGATTTTGGACACTTTAAAAAGTTCGGTGCTCCATAAATAATTCCCCTTTTCAAAAACATTGGTGGTTCTATTAATTCGAACAGTATCACCAACATTGAATTTCTTCTTCTTTTTCTTCTCATTGCCATTGGAGTATTGCTTTAGAAAAGCATCAAATGTATTTTCACTGTAATGAACATCCCGAGGGCTAGAGTTGGACAGAGAACGATGTGGTTGATGGTTGTATATCTGCATAATTTTATCTAAATCATGAATAAAAGCCGATGTATTTTTCAATGTACAATATCTTGAAATTAATAGACGAATCGTTCTTATTAATCGTTCAGCCAATGCAGCCTTTATCGGGCTGTGACTATGATAAAGTGATGTATTATATTTCAATAGAACCTTTTGCACATGGGGATTAACAAATTCACTACCACGATCCGATTGAATTTTTCTATACGAATCCTGTTCAAGAATACTTTCAATGGCCCGAGCAACTTCAACACCTCTCTTTGACCGTAATGGAATGGCATAGGCATAGCGACTAAAGATACTGATTGCCACCAGAATATATTTGTAGGGTGCATTGTGACGCCGTTGAACTGCGTCTAAAGTTAAAAGATCCATTTGTATTATATGCAGAGGGAAAAAGGCTTTAGTTTGTCGATATTGTTTGCCACGAAGTCTGTGATTCCGGTGTAGTGTGTAACTCGGTTCCTTCTCTAGATACTCTTTTGCTTTTTTCAATGTGGTGCCGGAGACAGCTTTAGAAAGCGTTTTGGGAGAACTCAAACTTCCCGCTTCACCAATATTTTCATAGACACCTTTCAGAACATCCATTTTGAACGCAAACACGTAGTGTAATGTCCACTTCCCTTTTGCACACTTGAGGGTGAATCAATTCGTCTTCGCTTTTGACTAGCAGCCACAGGTGTTGTAAAATCATTACTGCTGATAGTATTTTCAAATATTGAATCTTCTTCTTTTTTAAATGGTGTTGGCGTTGTTGGTGGACTATATTCTCTTAGTTTCTTAAGAATTTGCTTATTTCCAATAAGACTTTTGGGAAAGTTACAATAAAGAACGAACTCTTGCCTATACAAACTTGTATAGTGGGACATAAAGATCGATCATAAATGGTGTCAGTCAAGAGGATCTCATGTAGTAGTTATTAAAATTCACTCTATAAAGAGGTTACCATATTATCATACTGACTTTGCCTTTAAGATTTAGGCCATTTGTTGAATAAAGCAACTTGTTCTCTTGAAAATTCATATCTTACTGCATCTCTCTTGGACTATCATTTTGATTTAATGCAATCATTCCACAATTCTAAAAAAATTATATGACGCTATCGCAAATTAATTGTCTAATCCGGGTTGCAGCGGTAGCTAGCAACCTAGTAAGAGACGATCACGTCCAATGTTAAGAAATATAATCCGGGTTGCAGCGGTAGCTAGCAACCTAGTAAGAGACGATCACGTCCAATGTTAAGAAATATAAAAACCCATAGTTCCTAACAAAGGAGTCAGATCAAAACAAAAAGTACACCATTAGAACCGCCTTGTCCGAAACCCCTGTATAGGAAACTTTCTGTCCCTTGGCTTGAACAGCAAGGGAAATATATTGGCTTGAAATTCAAGAAAATTGACTTTAACCACGTTATTCTCCCCAAACGGGATATTTTTTTTCTTTTTTCTTTTTCTTTTCCACAGATAGCTTGGCACTGGAACATCGTAGAGGGTTGTTCAATAGCTCATTTTAAAGGAAATTAATTGGGTTAAAAATCTATAGTAACTAAAATAAATTATTTCTAAAAGAGAATAAATTTTTCCACCAAAAACATCATTTTTGATGTCTTTTCACATTATAATAAAGATCGAACTCATCCCTATACTAACTTGCATAGGTTATAATAAAGAACGACCTCATGCCTATACTAAATTTTATACGCCACTGAATAATAGTATAGGTTAGTAATCCGGGTTGCAGCGGTAGCTAGCAACCTAGTAAGAGACGATCACGTCCAATGTTAAGAAATATAAAAACCCATAGTTCCTAACAAAGGAGTCAGATCAAAACAAAAAGTACACCATTAGAACCGTCTTGTCCGAAACCCCTGTATAGGAAACTTTCTGTCCCTTGGCTTGAACAGCAAGGGAAATATATTGGCTTGAAAATCAAGAAAATTGACTTTAACCACGTTATTCTCCCCAAACGGGATATTTTTTTCTTTTTTCTTTTTTTTTTTCTTTTCCACAGATAGCTTGGCACTGGAACATCGTAGAGGGTTGTTCAATAGCTCATTTTAAAGTAAATTAATTGGGTTAAAAACCTTTTGTAACTAAAATAAATTATTTCTAAAAGAGAATAAATTTTTCCACCAAAAACTGCATTTTCGATGTCTTTTCACACTCCAGTCTTTCAAACATAATCGTATACCAGCGGTAAGATTTGAACCCATGCCTCCGAAGAGACTGGTGGCTAACACCAGTGCCTTGGACCACTCGGCCAGGCTGCCTCTCATAAATAAATATATATGTGAATTTGGGTTGCAGCAGTAGCTAGCAACCTAGTAAGAGATGATCAGTCCAATGCTAAGAAATATAACAAAACTCCTAAAAATAGAGTCAGATCAAAACAAAAGTACATCATTAGAATTACCTTGTCTGAAACCCTACTAGATAAATAATGAATGTCATCATAGTTTTATATTAGAGCTATGACGTGAATAGAAAAACATGAAATTATATTGTTGTTCCTGAAGTTACAGTAAAGAACGATCTCTCGCCAATAGTAACTGATATACGGTGGCGCCAGGGGTAGCTACAAGTACATAAAAGGATCGATAGGGTTCATCGTAAATGCAGAATATGTAAGTTTCATCAAATATTTCCGGGTTGCAGTGGTAGCTAGCGACCTAGTAAGAGACGATCACGTCCAATGTTAAGATATATAAAAACCCATAGCTCCTAAAAGACAATAAGGAACGAACTGTAACCCATAGTAACTTAAGTATGAAATCAAACGGTTCGTGGTCATAATAAAGAGCTGTGTAATGGCTCATTTTAAAAGAAACTGCTTTATATAGAAACCTTTGTAATTAACAAAATTAATTTTACATTAAAAGACGATCATTGGAATAAAAACTTATTGCGTACATTGGACTTAGTTGCTACTTGATCGTTTGACGTTCGTCTCTTACTATTTCAAAGAAGAAAAAGCCGTAGGCTTTTTCCTGTTTGTAATATATTATAATAAGGAACGAACTGTAACCCATAGTAACGGAATATTAAATCAAACAGTTCTAGGTCATAATAAAGAGCTGTATATAGAAACAGTTTAACAGTAAAGAACGATCTCTCGCCCATAGTAACTGATATATGGTGGTTCTAGAGATAGTTATACAAGAATTGCATTAAAGGACGATCATTGGAATAACAATACATAAAGGACCGATAGAGTTCATTTTAAATCCGGGTTGCAGCGGTAGCTAGCAACCTAGTAAGAGACGATCATGTCCAATGTTAACAACTATAAATTGTATACAAAAATGATGTCACTAAAATTACAATAAAGAACGAACTTTAGTCCATAGTAACTGAAGTTATCCGGGTTGCAGCGAATAGTTTTCGTAATCCCGGTAAAACATTTGTAAATTTTTTTTCAATTTACAAAGATCAGCCTGCATTGCTGCCATCTTTTTGGACTTCTGATTATAATTTTGTCCTTATGCGTTCTTTGCAGCTTGTGTAAACTGCAAAAATATCCATGTAATAAAGAACGACTTCTTGCCTCTACTAAATTTTATAGGCCACTTAACTATACTGTAGGCTAGTACAGTTATATTTAAGGCCAATATATTAAAATTTTCCATTAAAAGACGACCATGGAATAAAAACCCACTACATACATTTGATTTAGTTAGCTATTTGATTGCTTAAGGCTAGTCTCTTGCTATTTCAAAGAAGAAAAAGCCGTAGGCTTTTTCCTGTTTGTAATCAATTTCATAAGAACCGTTCACCGGAATTTGAACTCGGATCCCAGGATTCAAAGTCTTAAGTGCTAATCACTACACCAAGAAACGCTCATATAAGAAAGAATTTTAACAGTATATGATAACTTAAAGACTGAACTCTAACCATCAGTATTGTCAATCAGTTCTTGTTAAAAACTTTCTAGCAACTTCAAACAGTTCGTGGGATTACATTAAAGAACAAACTTCCAGCCCATAGTAACTGAAATAAGATTATAATTAATATTAAATATTGATCAATTATGTCATGATCGTAGGTTGTAGCCAGGTCGTCTCTTAATATTCCAATTAAGAAAAAGCCATAGGCTTTTTCCTGTTTTTAATACAGTTAGGTACAATAAAGAAAGAACTCTAGCCTATGTTTTATATTAAAGTTATATTAAAAGACGATCATTAGAAGAACAATTACATTAAACGACGATAAGTGGAATAACATTTCATTATAAATGGGGAATATGTAAGTTTCAACGGATATCCTGGTTGCAGCGGTAGCTAGCAACCTAGTAAGAGACGATCACGCCCCATAGTAAAAACTAAAGTAACCCATAGCTCCGGAAAAAAGATTCAGGTCAAAACAAGAAGTATACTATTAGATCCGCCTTGTCCAAAATTATCATAAAGAACGATCTCTTTCCTTTACTAAATTTTATAGGCCACTTAACTATAGTTACGTTAAAAGACGATCATTGGGATGACATTTTCTGGGTTGAAGTGGTGGCTAGCAACCTCCGGGTTGCACTGGTAGCTTGCAACCTAGTAAGAGACGATCAAGTCCAATGTTAAGAAATATAAAAACCCATAGCTCCTGAAAAAAGTATAATAAAGAACGACTTCTTGCCTGTATTAATTTATATTAAAGTTATTACATTTAGCTAGGAGTTATATTAATTACATTAAATAACAAATTATAGCCTGTAGTAACTACAAAGCACACCATTAGACTAGTATGAAGGATGGGTCTAGTTGATTTAGAATTAAAGTCATACAAAATATAAATAACCATAGATTGTTGTCAGACGAGCATGCATACATTCAGAGTAAAATAGTATAAACCTAGTCAGTTAAATGAACTAAATTGTACATACTAGCATAAAATTTCTTATGATTGTGCCTAAATCCTCAAACAGTTCGTTCCGGGTTGCAGCGTTAGCTAGCAACCTAGTAAGAGACGATCACGTCCAATGTTAAGAAATATAAAAACCCATAGCTCCTAAAAAAGGAGTCAGATCAAAACAAAAAGTACACCATTAGAACCGCCTTGTCCGAAACCCCTGTATAGGAAACTTTCTGTCCCTTGGCTTGAACAGCAAGGGAAATATATTGGCTTGAAAATCAAGAAAATTGACTTTAACCACGTTATTCTCCCCAAACGGGATATTTTTTTCTCTTTTCTTTGTATCCAGAGATAGCTTGGCACTGGAACATCGTAGAGGGTTGTTCAATAGCTCATCCTAAAGGAAATTAATTGGGTTAAAAATCTATAGTAACTAAAATAAATTATTTCTAAAAGAGAATGAATTTTTCCAATAAAAACTGTATTTTTGATGCAGTGACGTCATAATTATCCGGGTTGCAGCGGTAGCTAGCAACCTAGTAAGAGACGATCACGTCCAATGTTAAGAAATATAAAAACCCATAGCTCCTAAAAAAGGAGTCAGATCAAAACAAAAAGTACACCATTAGAACCGCCTTGTCCGAAAACCCTGTATAGGAAACTTTCTGTCCCTTGGCTTGAACAGCAAGGGAAATATATTGGCTTGAAAATCAAGAAAATTGACTTTAACCACGTTATTCTCCCCAAAAGAAATATTTTTTTCTCTTTTCTTTGTATCCAGAGATAGCTTGGCACTGGAACATCGTAGAGGGTTGTTCAATAGCTCATTTTAAAGGAAATTAATTGGGTTAAAAATCTATAGTAACTAAAATAAATTATTTCTAAAAGAGAATAAATTTTTCCAATAAAAACTGTATTTTTGATGCAGTGACGTCATAATTACTATATAAGAAACGTCAAAACTGTAAATGGTCTCATCCATGAATACATAATGGTTAGATCAAAGCAAGCTACACGCAAGTTAAAAAATCAGTACTAAAAAATCAAGAAAAGTGGCAGCTACTACAACATTCTGCCTAAACGGGATATTTTTTTCTCTTTTCTTTGTTTCCAGAGATAGCTTGGCACTGGAGCATCGTAGATAGTTGTTCAATAGCTCATTTTAAAGGAAATTAATTGGGTTAAAAATCTATAGTAACTAAAATAAATTATTTCTAAAAGAGAATAAATTTTTCCACCAAAAACTGTATTTTCGTTGTCTTTTCACACTGCAGTCTTTCAAACATAATCGCATACCAGCGGTAAGATTTGAACACACGCCTCCGAAGAGACTGGTGGCTAACACCAGTGCCTTGGACCACTCGGCCAGGCTGCCTCTCATAAATAAATATATATGTGAATTTGGGTTGCAGCAGTAGCTAGCAACCTAGTAAGAGACGATCAGTCCAATGCTAAGAAATATAACAAAACTCCTAAAAATAGAGTCAGATCCGGGTTGCAGCGGTAGCTAGCAACCTAGTAAGAGACGATCACGTCCAATGTTAAGAAATATAAAAACCCATAGTTCCTAAAAAAGGAGTCAGATCAAAACAAAAAGTACACCATTAGAACCGCCTTGTCCGAAACCCCTGTATAGGAAACTTTCTGTCCCTTGGCTTGAACAGCAAGGGAAATATATCGGCTTGAAAATCAAGAAAAGTGGCAGCTACTACAACATTCTTCCTAAACGGGATATTTTTTTCTTTTTTTCTTTGTTTCCAGAGATAGCTTGGCACTGGAACATCGTAGAGGGTTGTTCAATAGCTCATTTTAAAGGAAATTAATTGGGTTAAAAACCTTTTGTAACTAATATAAATTATTTCTAAAAGAGAATAAATTTTTCCACCAAAAACTGCATTTTCGATGTCTTTTCACACTGCAGTCTTTCAAACATAATCGTATACCAGTGGTAAGAATTGAACCCACGCCTCCGAGGAGACTGGTGGCTAACACCAGTGCCTTGGACCACTCGGCCAGGTTGCCTCTCATAAATAACTATATATGTAAATCTGGGTTGCAGCAGTAGCTAGCAATCTAGTAAGAGACGATCAGTCCAATGCTAAGAAATATAACAAAACTCCTAAAAATAGAGTCAGATCAAAACAAAAGTACATCATTAGAATTACCTTGTCTGAAACCCTACTAGATAAATAATGAAAGTCATCATAGTTTTATATTAGAGCTATGACATGAATACAAAAACACGAAATTATATTATTGTTTCGGAAGACGTCATGAAATAATACCATTGCGCCATGACGTCATGAAATAAAATCATTACGCCGTGACGTCATAATTACTACTTAAGAACGACAAAGATGTAAATGGTCTCATTCGTTAATTAGATAATGGTTAGATCAAAGCAAGCTGCACGCAAGTTAAAAAAACAGTACTACACAGACAACAGTGATAGTATCTTGAAAAGAGAAAAGCAAAGGTATTCAACCGACCAGGCGTATCGAGAAGTAAAAATTGAGAGAGCAAAACAAAACAGCAAGATGTATTATCAAAATGATATAATAAAGAACGACCTCTTGCCTATACTAAATTTTATACGCCACTTAATTATAGTATAGTTATAATAAAGAACGACCTTTTGCCTATACTAAATTTTATACGCCACTTAATTATAGTGTAGGTTAGTAATTCCACAGATAGCTTGGCACTGGAACATCGTAGAGAGTTGTTTAATGGCTCATTTTAAAGGAAATTAATAGGGTTAAAAACCTTTTGTAATTTTAGAATATTTCCGGGTTTCAGCGGTAGCTAGCAACCTAGTAAGAGACGATCACGTCCAAGGTTAAGAAATATAAAACCCCCTAACTCCCAAAAAAAGAGTCAGATCAAAACAAAAAGTACACAATTAGAGCCGCTTTGTCCGAAGCCCCTGTATAGGAAACTTACCGCCCTTTGGCTTGAATATCAAAGAAAATATATTGGCTTGAAAATCAAGAAAAT
>JAPEVW010000968.1:0-27000 GCA_027921565.1 Artemia sinica | reverse complement strand
CCTAGCAGCCAACCCCAGGCGGTGCATTGGACTCCCCCCCAGGTACAGTCTTTTCTTTTTCTGCCTGGTGCCTACACCTCTGCTTCGCTGTTTATTATAAGCCTTTTATAATTTTATAATTGCTTGTGCCAGGCCGGAAGATCCCTTGCCTTTTGCTGTTGGCTTGTAGCTTGATTAGCCTGCAGTTTGGATTTCACACTTTAGCCTACATCATGGGTGACAACTCAAAAAAGAGCTATAGCACCAACCTAGTCAAAGAGGAGATGAAGATTTCAGACTGCTCACATCCAGTAACAGTGGACGCTGAATTTATTAATGAGCAGATTACTAATTGATCACCATCACACATTGTCACCCTTAAGCACAAGCAGAAGCTAATTGCAGGATTTCACTTATGACCAAAAACCTTAAAATCTACTATGGCAGAATTTGTCAGTGATGCATTGTCTACTGAGGTCTGTTTTCTTTGTTTGAGCGCCTCTGTTAAAAAAAACTTGCCTCTCATTCATACTGCCTGCTGCTTTTGATGCTTAACAACATGGAAAATTATTAAACAAGAGGTATATCCGAGTCTTTAAAATGGATTTTGATGTTCCTTGTGGAAAAATCACTAAAACAATATGATTTGAGGATGTCAAAGCTTGAATCCTAACTCTTCATTTGCGTGACCTCAGGTATCGTCCAGGAGCTGCAAAAATCTCTGAATCCAATTCAACTCAATGTGGACTCGTCTTGAGAGATCAGTTTGACCAAAATGAAAAATTTCAAATCAGCTGATCCTATTTGGTTTCAAAGAAGACCCTTATCCAGAAGCTTTCTGAAAGCCCAAAATTTCTTGGATTCTGCTAGTACGAGGTTTCCTGTATTCCTTTGACTAAGAATGACATAGTTTCTGTTAGAAGAATTGAAAACAAGGCTCAGGTTTGAAATCTCGCCCCACTTCGTTATGGAATTTTGTAGTCTCTAAGAGAATGCAGCAGTTTATCTTAGAGAAAAGAACCAGTTTACAAGGTAGTGGTGTCTCTTATTTCTGATTCACTTACAAAAGCCTAGGCTTCATCTACTTAACTATGCGTAAATCACAGCTTGGGAAGAAGGTCTACATGGTCTAGTGGATGAGAAAATACTTACCAAGCTTTCCTGTGGTAAAGTGATCACTGTTTTAAAGAGGCATCTCAGAGTTGATGGTTCTCCATCAGTCAAACTACAGCCCATCCAAGCCCCTCCCAGGACTGAAATAAACCATTTTCCCCCTTTTAGCTCTGTTGTTTTTGTTTGTTTTTTTTTTTTTTTTTTTTACCCCTTTATGTATCTAATTGTTTTTACTTATGCTTGCATTTATGTTGTTTTACAATTTAGTTTGTTCTAAATGAATTCCATAAACCATTGATAACTCTGTTCCTCTGGTTGGCTTTCTTTCATTGTTTTGTGCATTTTTCTTTATTTTGTTTTTTGCCTTTTGTCCTTGTAATTTGTTTGTTAGTTTTGATTTTTTTTGAGCCTTAGTTAGCTTGTTATTGTTCTTTGTCCTTGCAGGCTTTTTTTTTTCTTCTCTTTCTTTTCTTTGTTGCCTACAAGTTGTCACCTTTTTAGTTTCCAATTAATTACTCTCTGCTATTATTTCCCAAAGCCCCCAGTTTGTTTTGATATCTTGTTCCATATGTGTGAAGGATATTGATTTGCATTTGTTAGGTTGTGGTAAATCTGGCTGATTTTTCTTTTCTTTTGAATTCGTTCTATTCTTAAATCAGGTTATCTTTGAGGCAAACAAAAGTAGTGCGGGGCAAACAAAGAGGCCCCACACACTTGACCCTTCTGTCTTGGATCTATGGTTAATTCTAGTTGCAATTATCACCTACTTATTGATTTGTTGTGATAAAATCCATGCCTATCTCTCTCTTCAAATAGTTGCTTTAATGTATTTTTGTTTGCAATGTACGTGTGATACGAGGATATGTGGGACTAATTTGGAAATCATATTTGTGGTCTGATAATTCTTGCACTTTTGATGTAATGGGTTTAACTGAAACATGGTTATCTGATAGTGAAAATTTAACAGCTTATGATATGCATGGTTATATTGCTATTCATGTCCCTAGAATGGTTGTTAACAAAGTGCTTCAGGGGCATTTCTTTATTTATAAGATCTAATATTAATTTAGTAGACGGTGAATGACCTTGAAATCCTTGTTTACTTCAGTAGAGTGTCCAATATGTAGGACTGTTTATTCCTCTTGTCATTGATCTTGAAAAGCCGTTTTGCATGTGAACTGTTTTTTGTTTTTTATAAGAGCCCCCTCCTTGTCCAACACATTCTGTTCTGTGATTTGCTTGATCAGCTTTCTGGTGCGGGGACTTTCTCTAAAAAACGTATTGTGTGTTTTGGGAGATTTTAATTGTCAATATGTTAAAGTTGGATCAAGTGATGAATGTGACCATCTCTCTTTGATGTGCTTTCTTCTCATAGGGCTAACTTCCTTCAATTTTTTTCCTTCTCGTGTTGATCCTACAAGAAATTCTGGCCACTTTGATGAAGATAATATTTTTCATTTCTCCTTCTCCAAAATTGAAGTTTACTTCTGTCTTGTTTTCACTGATCTGTCTGATCACTTCCCTATTTATCTATCACTTTTTTGTACCTAAAACTGATGGATTGCTGTGAATAAGCAAGGTGAATCTCCTTTTAGAACTTTTACAGATAAAGAAATTTCTAAATTAACTCTTTAGTCTTCAGAGTAATGATGGTCTAGTGTTCTTGAAAGCTAATGATGTTGAATGTGCAGCAAGTTTATTTGTGTGTCGTATGGGGGAGCTCTGTGGATAAGCATTTTCCTCTTACGAAGAGACCAAGGGATTCTACACCCAAATGCCCATGGATGTCCATAGGTCTGATACATGCTACACAATATGAAGGAGTCCTCTGTTCAAGGTTGCATGTAAAAGTAAACACAGGATGATCTTTTGAAGTATAAAAACATTATAAAAATGTACTATACGACTTCAGTACGTGCAGCCAAAAAAGCTCTATTTTTCGCGTCGAATTGATGAGTGTAAGGGGAACTTGCGAAAGGTTTGGAATGTAGTTAATGAAGCTATTTCTCGCAAGAAACTCAAACAGTCCCCCCCATGTCATTACAGGAATGCTGATGGATCTATTGTGGATAAAAATCTTCAGCAAACGCCTTCAATTCGTATTTCACCACTCTTTCCTTCAGTTCCCATTCAACCCAAGAATAGGGTAAGTAGTTTTCACCATAGCAGAAAGTCATTTTTTTCCTTTCCGCCATGCAGTGATATTGAGGATTTATAGTATTATCTCCCAGCTTCCAAGTAGCCGTTCAGTGATGGTTTGGTTTGAGCAATAATGTTCTTAAAAAATCTGGTCAGTTGTTCTAACCCCATCTCACATCATAACTAACCTCTTCTCTTTCTTCTGGTGTTTTCCCTCATTTTATTTAAAGCTGCTTCTCGTGTTGATCCTACAAGAAATCTGCCACTTTGATAGATAATATTTTCATTTCTCATTCTCCAAAATTGAAGTTTACTTCGGGTTCTTGTTTTCACTGATCTGTCTGATCACTTCCCTATTTATCTATCAACTTTTTGTACCTAAAACTGAGATTGCTGTGAATAAGCAAGGTGAATCTCCTTTTAGAACTTTTACAGATAAAGAAATTTCTAAATTAACTCTTAGTCTTCAGAGTAATGATTGGTCTAGTGTTCTTGAAGCTAATGATGTTGAATGTGCAGCAAGTTTATTTGTGTGTCGTATGGGAGCTCTGTTGGATAAGCATTTTCCTCTTAGGAAGAGACCAAGGATTCTACACCCAAATGCCCATGGATGTCCATAGGTCTGATTAATGCTACACATATGAAGGCGTCTCTGTTCAAGGTTGCATGTAAAAGTAAAAACACAGGATGATCTTTTGAAGTATAAACATTATAAAAATGTACTTACGACTTCAGTACGTGCAGCCAAAAAGCTCTATTTTTCGCGTCGAATTGATGAGTGTAAGGGGAACTTGCGAAAGGTTGGAATGTAGTTTAATGAAGCTATTTCTCGCAAGAAACTCAAACAGTCCCCCCCATGTCATTACAGGAATGCTGATGGATCTATTGTGGATAAAAATTCTTCAGCAAACGCTTCAATTCGTATTTCACCACTCTTCCTTCAGTTCCCATTCAACCCAAGAATAGAGTAAGTAGTTTTCCCATAGCAGAAAAAGTCATTTTTCCTTTCCCCATGCAGTGATATTGAGATTTATAGTATTATCTCCCAGCTTCCAAGTAGCCGTTCAGTGATGGTTTTGGTTTGAGCAATAATGTTCTTAAAAAAATTGGTCAGTTTGTTTCTAACCCCATCTCACACATAACTAACCTCTCTCTTTCTTCTGGTGTTTTCCCTCATTTATTTAAAGCTGCTAATGTTTTACCTTTACATAAAAAAGGTGATTATTCATCTCTAATTTCAAATTATAGACCCATTTCTCTTCTTCCTGTCATCTCTAAGGTTGTTGAAAGAGTAGTGTATTCTAGACTCTCTTCATTTGTTTTTAGTACTAACACGACTGCAGGAAATTCTCTCATAACTAACCATCAGTATGGTTTTCGTCCCACTGTCTCTACCTCGTATGCACTCTCAGATGCAACAGAGTTTGTGCGTGTTAATCTGAACAAGGGCTTGTGTGTTTGGGTCTATTTCTTGACTTTTCAAAGGCCTTTGATATGGTTGACCACTCTGTTCTTTTGTCTAAACTGTCTTCATTTGGAGTACATGGAGTCCCACTAGAATGGTTAAGGTCTTATCTGTCGGGAAGATCGCAGTATGTTTCAGTTAATGGAAGTTCTCTCCACTACTTTGCCTATATGAAGGGTGGTCTTCAATCCCACAGGGCTCTGTGCTTGGACCACTTTTGTTTTTTAATTTACATTAATGATCTCGTTGATGGTCTTCATCCCCTTGTGCACCCTATTGCTATCTTTTTGCTGATGACAGTAACTTTTTCATTGCTGCAGTGGACTTGCCATCTGCCACTTCCCTAGCTCAAGGTCTCTTGATAAAGTAAAAGATTGGTGCTGGTCAAATGGTATGACTCTCAACAGCCAAAAAAGTGCCATTGTACACTTCAGGACCCCTTATCGTATGAGAGATGTAAGGGAGCCAATCATCCTGACTTATGGAATGATGTTATACCGCAAGCTGCTATGGTGAAATTTCTTGGTGTGTATCTTGACTGTTTTCTCTCTTTTAAGCCTCATATAACTCACACCCGTTCCCTCATCTTCCGCCAGTCTTCAATGTTGCACCGGGTTAACTCATTTCTTCCCCCAGATGTTATGCTTTCTCTTTATTATGCTTTTATATTTCCTTACCTTTCTTATTGCTGCTCTGTCTGGGGTAATACTAATAAATCTCTTCTCTGCTCACTTCAAAGAGCCCAAAATAGGGCAGTGAAGGCTACTTTTCTTCTCCCTCGGCTTTACCCTTCCTCTGATCTTTATAATGATACTGGAATAGCTCCGCTGGATCGCATTGTGAGTAAAATTAATCTTTATTTAGCGCATTCTGCTTTTCTAGGTACACTTCCACCGCCTATACAGCAATTTTTTTCACGGACAGGCTCAGGTAGGTACTCTACTTTTTTACGTAGTTCTTCTCGTAGATTTATTTTGCCCAAACGTTCATCTACAGCAGCCCAGAGGTCTCCTGTTTATAATCAATTCAATTATGGAATTCAATCTCACCGGATGTCCCGTTATTTCTGTCTGCAAAGGCAGTTATTCGTCGTGTATTTCCAGTTTAGTAATTTCTCTCTCCTTCGTTTATTTTCCTGTTTTTCTCTTTTCCTAGTGTTTCTCCTTTTGTGTTTTTCCCTTATATATCGTTATTATTATTTTTTTATTTTTTTTTTTACTGTATGGTAGTGTTTATTCTCTTTAATCTTTATTTCATATATATTGTTTTATTTAGAGTAATATTTATGGTTGTTTTAGTACTTTATTATTGTGTTGTAAGGCCCACAACAAGCCAAGCTTCTTGGGCCAAATAATTTTTCTTTACGTTTGTAATACAGTTAAGTATTAATAAAATGATTGACGATTGATTGAATATGAAAATCAAGCTTAAAACGAAAAAAAAAATATTTTGCTATTAAAGTATAAATGAAACTTAAAACGAACAGAAATTAAATAAACAATCATTACTAACAAACACTAGATGTTAATGTAAATGAATGGATAAATCTTAAAACGAGTGAAATTATATTGAATATAAAAATCAAGCTTGAAACGAACAAAAATCACTACAAACACGAGTTTGGGTATCGACTCCTTCTCTCACTGTAAAAGTCTAAGACCTTTTACGTCAATGGCGCTTTACTATGAACTATATGCGTCTTGAATAGTCTTGGAAAGTATAAACAACATCAAACTTAATATTTGATGGATAATGATATTAATTGTTGAAAGATCAATCAGTTCAAGAATTTCTTTCACTGTAATTTTATTTTTATTTTCAATACTGCAAGAACTGGAAAAGAAAATATTTGTAATAAAATTTGTTTTCAGTGAAGCACCAATGACGCTGTTGGCTTTTGGTTTTTTACAGTTAAAGAATGGGGTAGTATCCAAACTCTTGTTTATAGTTATTAAATTAAAAAACTTTTCCCACAAAATAAGTTTTTCAAAGAAAAGTAAAGAGCCCCATTAAACAAAAGAATGAACAAAAATAAAATCAAATAATCTACCAAGCGTGAAACTACCACAAATCAGTATCGATAAATAAATGAAAAACCAAACGAACAGAAATTACAATAATTAACCGAGTCAAACTCAAAACGACCAGAAATTAACATAAGCTGGGCGCCAAACCCCTATGCCTCCCAAGGCCAGAACAAAATTTGCACTTTACTGAAAAAAATAAATGAGGGTTAGTCTAGAGTCAGCAGTCAGAGTGAAAGGATTGAAAAATGAATAAATTTGAGAAAGAAGAGAATTAGATCAAATCTAGTGTTTATGGAAAAATATTTGATTTTGGATGATGATTTTCTCGAGTTATCTCTTCAACGCAGGATATTCTCTCATCAGGGAACACTTGACAATATAATGAGGAGTGATTCTCCCCCATTGGACTATTGTATGAAACTTTTAAAATGTGATTCAAATGCTTATACTCAATTTATTGATATATTAATTGGAACAAAGCAGAATCATATCGTGGATATACTTTTGAAAACATTGCCAATGGATTCAATGTAGATGGCTCCTCCTTCGAAAGAGGTAACGTCACAGCTACTCCTCTCCACATTCCTCCACCCTGAATTTATCGAGCGAGGACGATCAGTTTCGTTTTAGCTGTGAGAGAGTCAAGTGAAATTGGAAAACCAAAAAAAAAAATGTTCTATACATGTCCATTGTGCATGTACACTCTTGGCAGTTGGACTCAATGTGAGAATTGTGCGATTATTGATGACTATAGTGAAAATGCAAATTATATAATCCTTGTAAATTACATAGAGGCTATGCAGTACAAATTAAAGGATGTAATTCATGTCTTGAGGAGGTGTGTGACTCTCACCCTAGAGGACACCTGTGCTCCAATTGTCACTATGATAAATGTGATCAGTGGGAGAATACTTACCCCGCTATGATTGGAAAGAATCCCAAACGTGATTTTAGTTTATTTCTACGAGATTGGTATCGTCGTGGATTTAATTATTCTGGGAAGAGGAACCTGGTCTACGATTCAACTGTTGGGTAACAAGACAATTTGGTTTCTACGTCATCGTTGTGACGACACTGCCTACTATGACTATAAACCAAGTGATTTTTATTTGGCAGTTACCGAATGTAATTCACATTTGAAAATACTGTATGTGATATTGCTTTAAATAGACAGATTGAAACTCGTGAATTTCATAATATGAATGCAAATAGTATCATTGACTATACAAAGAGATATGACAAGAGTGAAGTTACATTGTACTGTAGAAAATGTGACCCTGACTTTGCAGTCAATCAAGATCAATATACAGTGAATCCAAATGATTTACCGGCATTAGTGGTTCACGACAGTTGCCTATACATCGAAGAAGAAGAAGAAATCTAAAGTGAAGATTTAAAGACATTGTTGTATATATATGCATTTTATTAATAAACAAATTCACAAACATTTTTTAAGCACTTTACTCTTAGGGCACTGAAATCAATACTGTATAGGTCTGAGAGGATATTTTCCACTAGAAAGTCGTTCAGACGTGGATTGTCACTATAAATGTGGAGAAACTGCTTGTAAGTATAGCCGCGACATCGGAACACAAAATATAGTAGTGCATGGAAGCCATAGCTTTTAGTCGTTAGATCCTGCACCCTCTTCCGATTTTGAATAATAGTTTTCCCACTGCTCTCAATAAAGTTGCTGATGTGAGGTGTGTAGAATGTATAGGGTAGACCAAGAGGATCAAAAAATTCAATCGTCTTCATTGTTTGAAAGACGCACAGCCAATGACCTGTCACACAGTCGACGGACTGCTATTATTAACAATAATCAAGGTATTTTTGACACTTTGAATTTTTCCAAGAAAGTCCGAGGGTAGACAATAGGATTTGTACTGGGACATGTAGGGGTTTCTATTAAATACATTGATTATTTGACTGGTGTTCATGGCGCCAAGTCTAGTAGAACACTGCCTTCGGGAGTGATTTCCCAATAGGTTTTCATATTGATTTAGTGAGATTAGTGCAATACTCTCAGCCAATGGGTCGGCAAATGTACACTCTAAACGCAAACTCCCCGTACGTACTATACTCATATCCTGTGTGCCAGACAAATCCAGTACAATGATACCATGTGTTTTAGCAAACATATCTTCGTTTATACCATTTTCAAATAGTTGCGAATCATGATCTAGGGTTTGCATGGTCAACTCATACAATGTTCTATAGGATTTATCAAAAGATAGATTGTAGAGTGGGATGCCGTTTACTTTGCACACAAGAGATGAAAGTCCAAACATTTCGAATTTATGTGGGCATTCCGTCCACGATCCTATTGCACTGGCGCTTTTTACAAATGCCAAAGCGAGTTTTGACGGAATTTCGCCATTGATAAAGGATGAATCGGTGAAGGTGCGTGAGCCCATGGCAATATGACGTTGATTGGTGATTGTATGAGGAACAAGTAGTTTAATATTATTTCCATTGGCTCTCAGTTTTTCCACTGCCAAAGCAACAGAACTCATGACCTGTTGTTTGCGTACATGAAGTATTGCCGAGGTGAGGGAGAGACTTACATCAGGATTGGCATCAAGTTCTTTTCTCAATATGAAATTGGATGGTGCAAGCGTCAGTTTTATATCCACTTTAACATTGGGCGGCAGCCATTGTGGTATATTAATATTTCATGATATATTTCCAACTAGATGTAAATCACACTAGTTTGTAGCATTTTTAAGTGCATCTGTACTAACAGTATTAGTAATATATTCATATCCATTGGAGGTGCCTCTCATTCCTTGTATGACTTGGGTGTCATCAGCATGAATTTCATATAGCTTGTATAATTTGAGAGATTGTTGCTTGTGCTCACCAGCGTGCCATTGATGTAGAACACTAATTTGACTAAATAGATTATGTAATATACAACTTTCATAGGATATTCCATCGGCTCAAATTGGCATTGTATTATCGGATATCCGGACTTTCATTTGTAAATCTATATGTAATACATGTCATAAAGTATCTTCATTGAATAAATTTGGTGCCTCTCGGAGATGGGGATAAAATTGTTCATAGATGCTTGGTGTCACATCAACATTTTCAGCATTTAATAGATTCAATAGGCGGTGATTAGGTTGAGAATCCTTATGCTGAGTAGACATCTTAGAGAAGAAATCTAGTTTCGATCTAACAATTGTCTTCCTGGGGCTTCTTCTTCTGTTTACGTGTCGCCTTTTTTCTTCTTTTCTTTGAAAAGAGGGATGATGTCTTTCGTTTCCGACCTGAAGTGGAGACTGATGAGTGATGCGATTGTTTCTTGACCTTTTTAAAGCCTTTACCATTTTTCTTTTAATCTCTCGCAAGGGTTCGCCACTGGAGCCTAAGATTTTTCCGTAGACACTTTAATTTAAAATCCTGCCAGAATAGCATAGTGTAAGGATACAAAACTTTCGCATACAAGATATTTTTAGCCAGTCGGTAGTGAAGAGCAAACAGCTTAGGCCAAAATTAGCCAGTATTGACGATCGACCTTCTTGATAGTCCATCCTGTTGTCTTGGGCCAAGAGTATTAACATTTGTCAATATCAGGACAAGTGAATACCACTTTTCTATTGACATCTTGTTGTTGAAACGATGGACGAAAATGGCATGTAATCACAGGAATAAACCTTTTGAAATTGCTATGGATCACCCAATTAGTTCTTATTGTTAAATGACAGAGTTCCAAATAGGTGTTTTCGGGAATATACTGAAGTGCTTTATATTGAGTGGTGAATAATTAGTTTTTCGTTCAAGGAACTCGTAGGAGGGGAACATTTGAATTACCACCCGAGATGTTTCCACAAATGACTCGTAGAGAAATATACAAGTGTCTGTGGAGAAAGGCATGGGTTTCAGCAAAAATGAAATTAGTGTTTCCGGCACTTTTATTGATTATATTGAGCTTAAAGGAAAAATCCTTTAGGTATCATTGAGAATAAACTTTTCACTGGCAATAGGTGAACTAATGTAGATCTAACCCTCCCTCCTTTTGAATAGTTGAAATGAAAAGCTCCTTTTTTACGAGCGGAAATTCTTTTATTAATAGAACGAAATAAATCATTCATACAGGTGAGTTCCTCGTAGGGTAATTCAATATATGGATAATCCATCCAATTGATTTTTTGAATTTGTTCTTGATCACTCGAGGATGGGCGTGGCCAATCATAGGGTCTAATTTTTATTTCATATTTACGATCCTTTCTCAGGATGTCGTAGGTATTTTTGAGAATACAGTCGACAAGAGCCACTTCATACTTTCCGTCGAATTTGATGGTGGGGGAGAGTTTCGTCCAAAAATCACTTGTTCTATTCAAGTCATTGTAGAGAGGATCAGAAAACATTGGACATGAAAGTCACATAGAAATCATTGGGCATTGTCAATGTCTTCAGCACTGACCCAAGAATCAAAATCTGAGTTGTATCCTAGCCAGCGAACAAGCAACTGTCTCTTGCCCCTACGAGTACGACTCTTTAATATCTTTTCAATTTGATAAATTTCACTAGTGTTTCTAACTTTTTGCAGTTCATATTCATGAAAACCGCCGAGAATCTCATCATCTTTGGTGTCTCGCAGTCGATATGTCGTGGGCTCGGTGTCCAGGATTTTGGACACTTTAAAAAGTTCGGTGCTCCATAAATAATTACAGCTTTTCAAAAATATTGGTGGTTCTATTAATTCGAACAGTATCACCAACATTGAATTTCTTCTTCACATTTTTTTTCACCATTGGAATATTGCTTTAGAAAAGCATCAAATGTATTTTCATTGCAGTGAACATCCCGAGGGCTTGAGTTGGACAGAGATCGATGAGGTCGATGGTTGTATATCTGCATAATTTTATCTAAATCATGAATAAAAGCCGGTGTATTTTTCAGTGTACAATATCTTGAAATTAATAGACGAATCGTTCTTATTAATCGTTCAGCCAATGCAGCCTTTATCGGGCTGTGACTATGATAAAGTGTTGTATTATATTTCAAAAGAACCTTTTGCAAATGGGGATTAACAAATTCACTGCCACGATCCGATTGAATTTTTCTATACAAATCCTGTTCAAGAATACTTTCAATGGCCCGAGCAACTTCAACACCTCTCTTTGATCGTAATGGAATGGCATAGGCGTAGCGACTAAAGACACTGATTGCCACCAGAATATATTTATAGGGTGCATTGTGACGCTGTTGAACTGCGTCTAAAGTTAAAAGATCTGTTTGCATTATATACAGAGGGGAAAAGGCTTTAGTTTGTCGATATTGTTTGCTACGAAGCCTGTGATTCCGATGCAGTGTGTAACTCGGTTCATTCTCTAGATACTCTTTTGCTTTTTTAAATGTGTTGCCGGAGACAACTTTAGAAAGCGTTTTGGGAGAACTTAAACTTCCCGCTTCACCAATATTTTCGTAGACACCTTTCAGAACTTCATCCATTTTGAACGCAAACACATAGTGTAATGTCCACTCCCCTTTTACACACTGGAGGGTGAATCAATTCGTCTTCGCTTTTGACTAGCAGCCACAGGTGTTGTAAAATCATTGCTGCTGCTGCTAGTATTTTCAAATATTGAATCTTCTTCTTCTTTTTTAAATGGTGGTGTTGGTGTTGTTGGAGGACTATATTCTCTTAGTTTCTTTAGAATTTTCTTATTGCCAATAAGACTTTTGGGGAAGTTTGATACACTTAGAAAGGTGTATAGATTATTGTCAAAGGATAAAAGTCCTTTACGATTCGTCACCATATCACAAATTAAATCAACTAGATTATAACATTTTCCCGGAATTATAATTCGTTTCTCTGTGCTGTCGACTTGAACTTGTTCACCAGTTTCCAACATGAGATATGATAATACTCTTTTACTCTGTTCTCGATAGGTGAGTGGCAATAGGTTTCCAATTTTCGATACAATTGAATTCAATTCCTTCTCCTTTGATGCTGCTGCAGAATCTTGAGGAGATATTTCCTGTTTAGAGGGATCGGTGGCGGCGGTGGGTCTCTCACGATAAGGTTTATGTTTGTCCACACGTCGCAATGCATCTTGAAGTAAAAGCAGTTTTTGTCGTCGGCAATATTCTCATCATTAATGAATTTGCTTAGATTGTCTTCAAAATGTTCGACGGGCGAGAGGACAAGTTAAAATGGTGTCAATTTATAGGGTTTAGCCATTCTCTCTCTCTAGAGAAAACTGTTTACAAGTCCTGCAGTTATTGGCAGTAAAGGTGTGAAAAAGCTACCGCCTGCTTGAAGGAGCCGTTTTCTTTTAAAAATTTTTCCTTGTTTTTACAAGCCAAGGCGCGTACAGTGGAACGATGTTGCTTTGTCTGTTGTCTAACACCTTCTGGCAGTTGAACATTGCCCTCAGTTAAATTTAAACAAAGTTCAGATATTAGATTAATGAAATCATTGTCAAAACACCATGTTTGAGTATGGCCTTCCTAAGCAAGGGTTTTGAAGTTCTTAAAACGGAAAATAAATGCCGTTGTTCGTGTAGTTTCTTCAGTGTCATAACGCCAACTAATAGTCTTTTCTACTGTTCACCGGAAGATTTACTGTAATTTCATTGTCGAAAATGTCGGTGACTACACGTAGGTCCTCGGGTGGTGCTCTGATTAAGATCCAGCAAAATGTAATCGTAGGGTTTATTAGTCGCCTGAGTGTACGCTGACAATAGAAATTTTGGGGCGCCGGGGTATATCTGTTTATTGAGAGTTATGAGCGAGCTAGAATCACGAACAACTCGATAGATAATATAGATAGTGCAATTCAAAGCAAGGTTTCGCATACATTTGCTCTGATGAAACAGATTGTGTAGAACTAGGGTTATGGAAATGTGTTCATGATGGGAGCGAACGATAAACAGTTGTAGCATTTCCTGTGAGAACTGTTCAATGGATTCAGCCAAATCATCAATAATCAGCCACGAGTTCGATTGAATACTATTGAAAAACATCAAGTCCCCGTATCAATTGTATTGGTATGGTTGTGGCAATAGCTTTTATTTGATCATAGGACTCCTGCCAAATACTATAGCAATTGTAGATTTTTTTCGGTTTTTCCAAAAAACATTTTATCCCAATTTTGAATTATTTTAGCTAAAAGTGTTGTTTTCCCCGACATTGAGGGCCCACACAGAAACGATCTGAAGGGTGTTTTAAATTGATACATGCTGCTGCTGCTGTTGAAAACAGTTGGACTACAACTAACTGTAAATCATACGTGTCCAATGAATAAGTAGTAGTAGCAATAATTTTCCCATAGATCTATCTAGTACGTTAGCAAAAATAGTTGACAAAATTTCATGGCAGCATTTATTTCGGCAACATGAAAACGTCTATTTGTTCAACATGAACAATTGACAACGATAAAAATGACACTTTATGTACAACAAAAAATAAAAACTTTTTTTGTCCATCAACAGCAATCACCAACTATCTGTACAACACTTATTGTCTTAAAAAACACTTTTCTGTACAACAACAACACTTTATGCAGCAAACACACACTTTTCTGTACAACAACAACAACAAGAGCACTTGAAAACAACACATGAAAACAACAGAAAAAAAAACACTAGGAACATGAACTAGCACAGTTGAACATTATGAATTTAAAAGTTAGGTCCCCCAGGGGCGCAGGGCCGAAGGCCGGCCGTCCGCGGGCGGGACCCCCCACCCCCCGGGGCTGGCTGCGGGAAGGGCCCTCACCCCCCGGGAACCGCGGTGGAAAAAAACTGTACACAATAGTTGTCGTCACTGCTACAGGTTAGGTTGAGTCAGTGGTGGTTAAGGTGGTTAGTTGAGGTTGGGTTAAGGTGAGGTTGGGTTAGTTAATTTATGAACGGGTTGGTGGTGGTTAGTTAATTTATGAATGGGTTGGTGGTGGTTAGTGGTTGGGTTAGTCAGGTTAGGTTAATTTATCCAGACCAAGTTGATTGCGATAGTCTATGCATTCAACTCGGTCTGAAATACGGTAGTGACCATGAGGCAGGACACTTACACCATTCTCGAGCACATAGACTTTGTCAGATATACATGACATTGCATTTTTTCCACTCTCACAGTATAATTTCTATACTGTAGAGAGCGAATTGCAAGCACTTGTGCTCTCGGCACTAGGTTACTTTCTACACAGTCTCTGTACACGCTCATGTTGAAATTGCTCTTTACAAAATGTGTAGGCACTCCTTTACACGCCTTCTTTTCATCCCCACTATGTGTTTCAACGCAATAAACTTTAGGACCCGGGAACACCCCCCTGGATATCAAATCACTCCCCGTCTCTGATTTTAACATAATAGTTGGTTGGGGGCTTGACGTTTCACCAACTCGGGGTAGAGGGATTGATTCCAGTTGGTGAAATCCATCCGCGAGCTGATGTGTTCCCCCTTATTTAGATCACCCAATAAATCCTCCGGATTCACAATTTTACCTAATCAGCAGAGAACCTAGATCACCCAATAAATCCTCGGTCGCCCATTTACCTTTAACAGCAGAGAATCTGTATCCCCATAGTAAACTTGAACCTCCCCCTCCCGTGGCCATTGCACCTTGCACACATTGTAAAAAAAAAACGACAACATGAGCTTTTTTGGAAATTTCCAGTACTGAACTGCGCCAGCTATATTCTTTTTCAGTTCCACATTTCGCTTTCGCCTGTGTAGAAGAACCATGCCAGCCTCTCTGCTCGTGAACGATGTAAAATTGGGATCGGCAATAATTTGTGCACACTCTAGAGGGTCAGACACAACGTCGCAGCGAGATCTGTTACGTACGCTTTCACACATTTTGGCAAACGCTGAATTTAGAATGAGTTTGTACATTTCCTTCTCCACCTTTGAGTTTTCCCCAGAGCGTTTATCGCCAAAAGTGTCGATAAACGTCGTTAAATATGGTCGCTGATTGAACTGTAGGACCCTATGTATTTTGGTGATCTTGAAACCATTGTTCACCATCCAGTGCAAAAGCACATAGTGAACAACGATATTCTCCTTAGGGTCCAAATCAGCAATCAGTTTTTGCTTAGAGGGAGTCCAGTGCATCCCCATATCCTCAACCAATGATCGATTTTAAGGGCTCAGTGAATCCCTGCTCACGGGTCGATTGATACAGGGAAAAAACAAAATCTTTGACGGAGTCGTGAAGCGCCAGAGGAATGTGCCCGTCAATTTCAAAGAACCATCCTTGTGGCCCATTGTCCTCGACGGTGGTAATGTCGGGGAACTCACAAGGATTCTCAAGCCATTGATAGTTCCCACACGGCAAAGAGTAGTGAGACATTGCCGAGGGGTACAATGAGTTCATGTCCAAGAACACTGCATTTGACTTTGCACCGGTGCTGTTTTGTCCGCTCGGATCGGTTGACAAGACGCGGTCCCCATGAAAAAACATACCCACCCCTCATTGAACGCTCTACAAAAAGGTGCTGATCTACATCTGTGATTAGGCCTATTTCCTCCCTACTAATTTTTAAAATCAAATCCATCACCAAATGGGGTGTGGAAAAATAGTAGCCTATATCTAACCCGAACTCTGAATAGATTTGTTCTTTGTTCTTACAGACTATATCCAACAGAGTTAAAACGTCACTGGCCAAGTACAGTCTACAATAATCCCACCCATTTTTACAATCCCCCTTAGACCAAACCTTCTGGCAAAACTCATAGTCCTTGGCTGTGCATTTACTGCTGGTCAGTGAATTGTAAAAAGCTTCAATTGGAGGTAGTTTCACCTCGCTTAAGCGAGCGCCAGAACAGTGATAGTCGTATGCGTATACACCTTTGCAGGTCAACAGGTCATACATTTCACTGTCTGGAAAGTGCTGTTTAAGCAAGGGAAAGCTATCAAAATTGTCGCTTTTTGTTTTTTTTGCACTTGAATCAATTGACTCAATGCCTTGGGAAAAAACTAAAGGAATCTAAAAACCTGATTTTATTCCAACACGTATGCCCATTATTTACTACCTGCCATTTCAGCTCGAGAAGCAACAACTTCTCGGCCGATTTGGGAATAATGTTATAGGTAAATGAATTGTTTACCCATGGACTATCTACTCCCCCTCCCTCCCTATGCATACGTCCCAGTGCCGGTAAAATAAATTTTAAGTCGTAATTTGAGTTGCGGATAAAAACAGGGATAAAAAAACTGCTGGCTAACATTTAAGTTACACGATTGATGCGCAACCCCTCTAAAATTACTACCCCCAGAGGATATTTCCTGCCACAAGTGATTATGATCTCTGACTTTCCCCCCCATCACCTCTTTTCCCTTTAGTCCCCTTATCCCCCTCTACAAACTCCCCCTTACAAACCCAACATATTTTTGATTTTTAATCGCGAGACGATCCTCTGCAGACAAAACCATTGGGTAATGGGTATTTCTCAAACGAGAAATAGCACCATTAGCTGTGCCAATTAGTTTAGTCAGTGCCTTGACCATGCACTCCTCCTCATCCAATGTTTCTACTATTTCTAACAACCACATGGTGTTAGAACTGTGTCTTTGCGCATGAGCATAGGACACTGCAATAGCTTGATGTTCTTTGACTTGGTTTGGAAATCGTGGATCATTCACCTCCACCAGCTTAGCTTCACAGTCTAAAGATATTTTGTTGCACTGGAGGAGGGTGTTTTGGAATTTTTTTAAAGCGTAAAATAGCCCTATCCCCTGAAACCGTTTCCACTGTCTGGTAGCCATGCCGTCTACAATGCTTCATATGATCCCGTAGTTTTATATCACTACGGAATTGTGACAGACATGTTGGACAGTAGAAACGTTCCCCCCTATGCTTACCACCCCCCAGAACTCTACTGATGTCCGTGATCGGGTTAAAATGGCCAATTGAATTGGCAAGGTCACTAGATGGTGGTGTATACAACAACCAAACCCAGTGTTTGACTAATTCAATTGACGGGCCCCTTACAGGGAAGACCACCCCCTTCTTTTTTGAACGAACCCCATCTTCAAATTCAGTTTCATCATTCTGAACCACAGTAACGCCGATATTTAAATGGGCATTAGCCCTTTCAAAAATATCAATAGATCGTAGCGTTACTGGGTATTTTCCTTCTAAACAAGAGAAATCTACAATGGGGAAATTGGACCCGTCCTTCCCATGTACAGCCCAATCGTCTAAATTCGTCTTGGTAGCGTCATGTGCTAGAGGCTCGAATGCTGATATGAGGAAATCATACTTGAAACATTTTTGACCTGTTTCAAAACAGATCCACTGGACACCTTTACAACCTTCTAGATCTGGATTATAATTTAAAACTGTACCCGTGTCCCTATGCCCCCCTCTTAAAATAAAATCTTTCTTAAACTTACAGATATTAAAGCTTAAATTTTCAATAAATAAAACTACAGACCCACTACCGTTTGCATTAAAGTTCTCAAGATGCGCTATAATATGACCTACCCAATCCGAAAAAACACCCTCAAAATTTTATAAATTCGGATAAATCACGCACATCTCGGAATGTACATAGTGTGTGTAAACTTCACTTTTCCCCTCATTTAAATAAAACACCTTTAAAACAATAGAAACCTTAATTGAATCCCTCCCCCACAATTGAATTTGGTTCTCCAGTAGTGCACGAATTTTATCTACATAGTCATGTACAATTTCTACGGGATCAAACACAAATTTTTCCCCCCATAAGTGAATTAAATGGATCCCCAAAAGTCGCAGTGTAGACAACTATTGCATTTAAAATTGTGTTGGACAGCTGAAATTCGGGAAAAGGTGTAAATTGGACATTACCCCCTCCCCCTCTTGTATATTATCAACACTCCCTCCCCCACATTGTTCAACAATATTTGGGGTATGCGAATGCTCCACTTCAGTTGTTTGAAGTGGATTCGTTAGGGTATCGGAGGCTGGAGGAGGAGGGTTCCCAGTTAATTCGTTTGTAAAATCCTCTAAAAGCTTTAGTGTATTTGGGCTCAAGTCCCCCTGCCCAACTGTGTTATAATCTACATTAAAAAGAAAATCATCTAAAAACTCATCAATATTAAACGGTATTTGACTGTCAGGTAAAATGTTATCGTCCCATGTTAAATTGTTGGGGGACTCCACGTGTGCCTCCTCTCCTCCAACTGATGATGATGGTGACAATGAATATGGTACCAATGCTCCAATCTATAAATGAAAAAAAAAATAGCTTATTTTCAAAGTGTTCAAATCATCCCTACTGTTTTTTAAAATTTGGATTATTATTTACGTATTATTTAAAACGCGCTTAGTAGTAGTAGTAGCAGTATACACATAGTAGCATTTGGTTAATTAACTGTTCCCCCCACAACTATGGATATTCTGAAAGTTCCAATTTCAACTTAATATAAGATATTTACAATCTAAAACGCCGCTTTACATAAAATTGACAATTTGATTTTGTTCAAACAACCCCCTCAATTTTTACAATATTTAATGCCCCCCCCCCGAGCCGGCCATCGTGGCGCTTCCCGCAGCGCTTCCCCCGGCGCTTCCCGGGCCCATCGGCGCTTCCCGACCGCCACCCGCGGCTCCCAGCCGTTTACATAATGTCCAAAAAAAAAAATTGTTAGATCATAAGTCGTTTCTCTCTCTCTCTCTAGTTCCCTACACTGGGATGTCTAGGACTCATTAGCTTAATTATTGTAAGCCGCGTATGTTCTGTTCCATGCGTATTTTCAGGGAAACACTACAATTAAATGGGAAAACCGTTAACTCCCCTAAAATCTTGGCAAGTTGTAAGCTGTCAAAAATATTATGCAAATTAGAATCCATATGTGCAATGAGATAAATGGGATAATCTCTGTCCTTTCCCATAAAAAACAATAATATTCAATTGGGAAAAATAGCATTTTGAGTTTCATAGTGGAGAGATAGCGGTAAACTAGAAATTACCTAAAAATATTATTATGAGATATCGAAGAGATAGCAACAGTGAGGGGACAGAGAAAATAGCAAAGATTAGAAAAAGAGCGGTTTCTTTTGACATGCAAAAAACAAAAAAAATTACATTATATTTAGATATCTCTGAGGGAGGGAGGGGGGAGCAGGGAAATTTAAAACAATGGTTGGGGGCGAGGGGTTAATATTTTAATATCTCTGAGATACGCTTTTACACAGTGTTGAAAAAATAGTGAAAAGAAAAGACTAAAAGACATTGGAAGAAATAGATATATATTTCTATAAGATAGGTAGGAAAAATGCTCACATTCGCAAATTTCCGGGTGTATTTGAATGCCCTAAGGCCCAGGCGAAGCATGCTGTACCACCGGCGGACCTTGTGTTGGTGGGGCATCGACTTTACCAGGAGTGGGACTCGCCATCGTGTAGGAAGCTGCCCATTTACTTTTGAATTTCCTGCTAGTGGATGGACCATCGATGTCACAATCCTGTGCAGATTGGGCTAAGGCTTGGTCCAGGTAAGCACATGTTTAGGAGGCTTCGGCCAGCGACCATATTGGACAACTGTCGCCTTCGCAGGGGGCGCATTAATACCCCTTGCTCTCTTACTGGGTGGCGGCGGGCATTCTTCACAATCTGTCGCCTTCGCAGGGGCCGCATTATTACCCCGTGCTCTCTTACTTGGTGGCGGCGGGCATTCTTCACAATTTGCCTTAAAGAAGAGAAAAAAGTTAGTATCGAAAATAATTTCCCCCTTTTTTACAGAAAGAAAATTAGTACCCTCATCCACATAATTTTGTCTAGAAAAGCATTTATCACTAAGAAAGCCCCCGTACGCCAGCATTTTCAGTAAAGCAAATAGTAAAAATATACTAAACTCAGAAATCAAACGTTTTTATTACACAACTTGTGAAAAAAAATCATGACAATCAGTAGTCTATAGTCTTAGGATAGAAATCAATGTTTCTATTTTTATCATTTAGAAAAAAATTAAATGTTCCAGTCTATAGACTTTAAATTAGATAAAAAAAAAAGATTGTTAACCCAGCATCCTATAGGCCTAAATTTTGCAAACATAGGTTAAATGCTATTCAATTACGCATAATATAAGCTTCATGCAACTCCTAAAGACTTTCTTTCTAGCCTTGCATATCAAAGTTAAAAACCATAGTTTTCACGCACCCTCCTGGGAATATAAAAGAAACTTTATCGAAAGAAAGCTTGAAAAAATTAAAAACATGTCTATAGACGCAACGCATATATTTACACATTAGTTTTCTTGTCAAAGGGGTATACATATCTACACAACGAACCCTCCCTTAATCTTCATGCGAAGAAAACAGTTTGTTTTCGTTTTACAATGATGGCGATAGAATTGAGTCATGTCAACCCCCCCCCCCACCCTTTCAGCAATATCCTAAAAAATATTGTTAGACCTTAATTTGAAAAATAACTCGATTCACTTCTTCAAATAGAGATTGCATAGGCCTGCGCTTACTAAATTGCAATTGTCTGAAAAACCGTTTTAATTTGACGGGAGGAACAATCCATTTGGATGTGTGAAACCTTTTACAGGAAGTGCTTTAAAAAGGGTGACAGCTAATTTTAACCTCAAGCTGGAGAGCCTAATGTCAAACAGAGCGGCATAATGCCTTAAGAATTGACGGAAGTCAGTGGTCGCTTTTAGCTAGGATATAGAATGCTTAAAATTGTATAAATTTAACGAAAAGAGAATTATTTCCATTGCGATTATTATCGTTGTAAAAACAGTTGGGGAGGGGTTAGGTTTTCAGGGTAAAAAGAACAAATTTTATGTTTTCTATCGAGTATAAAGATAGCATGGTGGTGTTTTGTATTGGGGGGGGGAGGGGGGGACTTAGATATACTGGAGGGTGACCAAGGAAAATAATTTTATTTTGAAAATAAAAATTAAAAAATATACTCACATTGCTAATTGTGGCTGCCAAGGCTTCAAGCTCATCAATAATATTTAGTGTTCTATCCATTGTCAGGTTACTTTACTTTCTGATAATTTAATCATCACAATGCATGTCCGTTATATACGAAATCTCAAGGGTGAATTGTTATGTAACGGGGGAAAACCATAACTCGCTGATTGGCTGAGAAGGAAACACGTGATCTAACTGTTTCCTATTCCTGGAAACTCATAACATTTGCCTCGAGCATGCACTTGCCCAAAAACAACAACAACAACAAATACTGTTTCCTATTTCTGGATCATAACATTCGCCTCGAGCATGCACTTACAACAACAACAACAACAATCAATTGATCTTGAGAGAAGAGGTCATTGACTCCGGTCCCCGTTAGACTCAATAATCCAGAAAACATCCATCAAAGTGAGAGAAAAATACTGTTTTTCCATTCTCACAGACAAAAACCATAAAACAGACATAAACTGATGTTGACATCCATCAAAAACATCAAATAAATTGACCAACACTCATAACCGTCCATAAAAGTGAGGTAGAAAGGGGGGTGCTACTCGTGACGGGGCTCCATATATGGGCATAGAGTCCCTAGGGAGATGGTTTTCTCACTGAGAATAAAAAAAACAGAATTTTTCTCACTTGAAAAAACAGGAATTTTCTCACTTTTATGGATGTTTCTTGGACGGTTATGAGTGTTGGTCAATTTATTTGATGTTTTTCATGGATGTCAACATCAATTTATGTCATCACATCAATCAACATCAATTTATGAAAAGTGTGTGTTTTGCTGCACAAAGTGTTGTTGTTGTACAGAAAAGGGTTTTTAAGACAATAAGTGTTGTACAGATAGTTGGTGATTGCTGTTGATGGACAAAAAAAGTTTTTATTTTTTTGTTGTACATAAAGTCTCATTTTTATCGTTGTCAATTGTTCATGTTGAACAAATAGACGTCTTCATGTTGCCGAAATAAATGCTGCCATGAAATTTTGTCAACTGTTCTTGTTAACGTACTAGATAGATCTATGGGAAAATTATTGCTACTACTACTTATTCATTGGACACGTATGATTTACAGTTAGTTGTAGTCCAACTGTTTTCAACAGCAGCAGCAGCATGTATCAATTTAAAACACCCTTCAGATCGTTTCTGTGTGGGCCCTCAATGTCGGGGAAAACAACACTTTTAGCTAAAATAATTCAAAATTGGGATAAAATGTTTTTGGAAAAAACCGAAAAAAAATCTACTATTGCTATAGTATTTTGGCAGGAGTCCTATGATCAAATAAAAGCTATTGCCACAACCATACCAATACAATTCATACGGGGACTTGATGTTTTCAATAGTATTGAATCGAACTCGTGGCTGATTATTGATGATTTGGCTGAATCCATTGAACAGTTCTCACAGGAAATGCTAAAACTGTTCATCGTTCGCTCCCATCATGAACACATTTCCATAACCCTAGTTCTACACAATCTGTTTCATCAGAGCAAAATATATGCGAAACCTTGCTTTGAATTGCACTATCTATATTATCTATCGAGGAGTTCGTGATTCTAGCTCGCTCATAACTCTCAATAAACAGATATACCCCGGCGCCCAAAATTTCTATTGTCAGCGTACACTCAGGCGACTAATAAAACCCTACGGTTACATTTTGCTGGATCTTAATCAGAGCACACCCGAGGACCTACGTGTAGTCACCGACATTTTCGACAATGAAATTACAGTATATCTTCGGTGAACAGTAGAAAAGACTATTAGTTGGCGTTATGACACTGAAGAAACTACACGAACAACGGCATTTATTTTCCGTTTTAAGCACTTCAAAACCCTTGCTTAGGAAGGCCATACTCAAACATGGTGTTGACAATGATTTCAGTAATCTAATATCTGAACTTTGTTTGAATTTAACTGAGGGCAATGTTCAACTGCCAGAAGGTGTTAGACAACAGACAAAGCAACATCGTTCCACTGTACGCGCCTTGGCTTGTAAAAAAAAGGGAAAAATTTTTAAAAGAAAACGGCTCCTTCAAGCAGGCGGTAGCTTTTCACACTTTTACTGCCAATAACTGCAGGACTTGTAAACAGTTTTCTCTAGAGAGAGAGAATGGCTAAACCCTATAAATTGACACCATTTGAACTTGTCCTCTCGCCCGTCGAACATTTTGAAGACAATCTGAACATGAATTTGAAAGCAAATTCATTAATGATGAGAATATTGCCGACGACAAAAAACTGCTTTTACTTCAAGATGCATTGCGACGTGTGGACAAACATAAACTTATCGTGAGAGACCCACCGCCGCCACCGATCCCCCTAAACAGGAAACATCTCCTCAAGATTCTGCAGCAGCATCAAAGGAGAAGGAATTGAATTCAATTGTATCGAAAATTGGAAACCTATTGCCACTCACCTATCGAGAACAGAGTAAAAGAGTATTATCATATCTCATGTTGGAAACTGGTGAACACAAGTTCAAGTCGACAGCACAGGGAAACGAATTATAATTCAGGGAAAATGTTATAATCTAGTTGATTTAATTTGTGATATGGTGACGAATCGTAAAGGACTTTTATCCTTTGACAATAATCTATACACCTTTCTAAGTGTATCAAACTTCCCAAAAGTCTTATTGGCAATAAGAAAATTCTAAAGAAACTAAGAGAATATAGTCCTCCAGCAACACCAACACCACCATTTAAAAAAAAGAAGAAGATTCAATATTTGAAAATACTAGCAGCAGCAGCAATGATTTTACAACACACTGTGGCTGCTAGTCAAAAGCGAAGACGAATTGATTCACCCTCCAGTGTGCAAAAGGGGAGTGGACATTACACTACGTGTTTGCGTTCAAAATGGATGAAGTTCTGAAAGGTGTCTACGAAAATATTGGTGAAGCGGGAAGTTTAAGTTCTCCCAAAACGCTTTCTAAAGTTGTCTCCGGCAACACATTTAAAAAAGCAAAAGAGTATCTAGAGAATGAACCGAGTTACACACTGCATCGGAATCACAGGCTTCGTAGCAAACAATATCGACAAACTAAAGCCTTTTTCCCTCTGCATATAATGCAAACGGATCTTTTAACTTTAGACGCAGTTCAACAGCGTCACAATGCACCCTATAAATATATTCTGGTGGCAATCAGTGTCTTTAGTCGCTACGCCTATGCCATTCCATTACGATCAAAGAGAGGTGTTGAAGTTGCTCGGCCATTGAAAGTATTCTTGAACAGGATTTGTATAGAAAAATTCAATCGGATCGTGGCAGTGAATTTGTTAATCCCCATGTGCAAAAGGTTCTTTTGAAATATAATACAACACTTTATCATAGTCACAGCCCGATAAAGGCTGCATTGGCTGAACGATTAATAAGAACGATTCGTCTATTAATTTCAAGATATTGTACACTGAAAAATACACCGGCTTTTATTCATGATTTAGATAAAATCATGCAGATATACAACCATCGATCTCATCGATCTCTGTCCAACTCAAGCCCTCGGGATGTTCACTGCAATGAAAATACATTTGATGCTTTTCTAAAGCAATATTCCAATGGTGAAAAAAAAATGTGAAGAAGAAATTCAATGTTGGTGACACTGTTCGAATTAATAGAACCACCAATATTTTTTGAAAAGCGGAATTATTTATGGAGCACCGAACTTTTTAAAGTGTCCAAAATCCTGGACACCGAGCCCACGACATATCGACTGCGAGGACACCAAAGATGATGAGATTCTCGGCGGTTTTTTATGAATATGAACTGCAAAAAGTTAGAAAACACTAGTGAAATTTATCAAATTGAAAAGATATTAAAGAGTCGTACTCGTAGGGGCAAGAGACAGTTGCTTGTTCGCTGGCTAGGATACAACTCAGATTTTGATTCTTGGGTCAGTGCTGAAGACATTGACAATGCCCAATGATTTCTATGTGACTTTCATGTCCAAAGTTTCTGATCCTCTCTACAATGACTTGAATAGAACAAGTGATTTTTTTGGACGAAACTCTCCCCCACCATCAAATTCGACGGAAAGTATGAAGTGGCTCTTGTCGACTGTATTCTCAAAAATACCTACGACATCCTGAGAAAGGATCGTAAATATGAAATAAAAATTAGACCCTATGATTGGCCACCCCCATCCTCAAGTGATCAAGAACAAATTCAAAAAATCAATTGGATGGATTATCCATATATTGAATTACCCTAGGAGGAACTCACCTGTATGAATGATTTATGTCGTTCTATTAATAAAAGAATTTCCGCTCGTAAAAAAGGAGCTTTTCATTTCAACTATTCAAAGGAGGAGGGTAAGATCTACATTAGTTCACCTATTGCCAGTGAAAAGGTTATTCTCAATGATAACCTAAAGGATGTTCTTGGCTTTAAGCTCAATATAATCAATGGTAAAAGTGCCGGAAACACTAATTTCATTTTTGCTGACTACCCACCTGCCTTCTCCACAGACACTTGTATATTTCTCTACGCTTCATTTGTGGAAACATCTCGGGTTGGTAATTCAAATGTTCCCCTCCTACGAGTTCTTGAACGAAAAACTAATCAAGAGCATATTCACCACTACAATATAAAGCATCTTCAGTATATTCCCGTAAACACTTCCTATTTGGAACTCTGTCAGTTAACACTAAGAACTGAATTGGGTGATCCCATAGCAATTTCAAAGGTTTGGCTGTGATTACATGCCATTTTCGTCCCATCGTTCAACAACAAGATGTCTAATAGAAAAGTGGTATTCACTTGTCCTGATATTGACTGCTATGTTAATACTCTTGGCCCAAGACAACAGGGCAATGGAATGGACTATTACAAAGGTCGCTCGTCAATGTCTGGCTACGGTTTTGGCAGTTGGTTTGCTAAGCTGTTTCGCTCTTCACTACCACTGGCTAGAAAATATCTTGTACCGGCTGCGACAGATTTTGCATCCTCTACACTATACGATTGGGGCTCTGGCAAGGATTTTAAAAAAGTGCTACGGAAAATCTTAGGTCCAGTGCGCGAACCCTTGGCGAGAGATTTAAAACAAAATGGTAAAGGCTTAAAAAGGTCAAGAAACAATGCATCACTCATTAGTCTCCACTCAGGTCGGAAACGAAAGACATCATCCCTCTTGTCAAAGAAAAGAAGGAAAAAGCCGACACGTACTGTAAACAGAAGAAGAAGCCCCAGGAAGAAAATTGTTAGATCGAAACTAGATTTCTTCTCTTAAGATGTCCTACCTGCAGCATAAGGATTCTCAACCTTCAATCACCGCCTCATTGAATCTATTCAATGCTGAAAATGTTGATGTGAGTGTCAAGCATGGATACTATGAACAATTTTATCCACAACAACCCCTCTCCGATAATATCCACTTTCAAATTTATTCCAATGAAGACTACTTTATG
>JAPEVW010000969.1:0-27000 GCA_027921565.1 Artemia sinica | reverse complement strand
TTGATTTTTCAAAATTCATTTTGAATTTCTATCGTTGAAATGCAAGAGCTGGAATATTTCAGTAGTGTTTTGTTGTTGGTTTACCTTATCGCAGTTACATTCTCTTGATTTTTCAAAGTTCATTTGAATTTCTTTTATTGAAATGCAAGAGTTGGAATATTTCAGTAGTGTTTTGTCGTGGTTTACCTTGTCACACTTACATTTTCTTGATTTTTCAAAGTTCATTTTGGATTTATCACATTGAAATGCAAGAGTTGGAATATTTCAGTAGTGTTTTGTCGTGGTTTACCTTGTCACAGTTACATTCTCTTGATTTTTCAAAGATCATTTCGGATTTATCACGTTGAAATGCAAGAGCTGGAATATTTCACTAGTGTTTTGTTATGGTTTACCTTATCACAGTTACATTTTCTTGATTTTTCAAAATTCATTTTGAATTTCTATCGTTGAAATGCAAGAGCTGAAATATTTCAGTAGTGTTTTGTCGTGGTTTACCCTGTCACAGTTACATTCTCTTGATTTTTCAAAGTTCATTTCGAATTTCTTTCATTGAAATGCAAGAGTTGGAATCTTTCAGTAGTGTTTTCTTGTGGTTTACCTTGTCAGAGTTACATTTTCATGATTTTTCAAAGTTCATTTTGAATTTCTTTCGTTGAAATGCAAGAGTTGGAATATTTCAGTAGTGTTTTGTTGTGGTTTACCTTAACACAGTTACATTTTTTTTATTTTTAAAAGTTCATTTCGGTTTTCTTTCGTTGAAATGCAAGAGTTGGAATATTTCAGTAGTGTTTTCTTGTGGTTTACCTTGTCAGAGTTACATTTTCATGATTTTTCAAAATTCATTTTGAATTTCTATCGTTGAAATGCAAGAGCTGAAATATTTCAGTAGTGTTTTGTCGTGGTTTGCCTTGTCACAGTTACATTCTCTTGGTTTTTCAAAGTTCATTTTGAATTTCTTTTATTGAAATGCAAGAGTTGGAATATTTCAGTAGCGTTTTTTCGTGGTTTGCCTTGTCACAGTTACATTCTCTTGGTTTTTCAAAGTTCATTTTGAATTTCTTTTATTGAAATGCAAGAGTTGGAATATTTCAGTAGTGTTTTGTCGTGGTTTACCTTGTCACAGTTACATTCTCATGATTTTTCAAAGTTCATTTTGGATTTCTTTCGTTGAAATGCAAGAGTTGGAATATTTCAGTAGTGTTTTGTTATGGTTTACCTTGTCACACTCACATTCTCTTGATTTTTCAAAGTTCATTTGAATTTCTTTCATTGAAATGCAAGAGTTGGAATATTTCAGTAGTGTTTTCTTGTGGTTTACCTTGTCACACTTACATTCTCATGATTTTTCAAAGTTCATTTTGGATTTATCTCGTTGAAATGCAAGAGTTGATTTATTTCAGTAGTGTTTTGTCGTGGTTTACCTTGTCACAGTTACATTCTCTTGAATTTTCAAAGTTCATTTTGGACTTATCTCGTTGAAATGCAAGAGTTGAATTATTTCAGTAGTGTTTTTTTCGTGGTTTACCTTGTCACACTTGCATTCTCAAGATTTTTCAAAGTTCATTTTGAATTTCTTTCATTGAAATGCAAGAGTTGGAATATTTCAGTAGTGTTTTGTCGTGGTTTACCTTGTCACAGTTACATTCTCTTGATTTTTCAAAGTTCATTTTGGATTTATCTCGTTGAAAAACAAGAGTTGAATTATTTCAGTAGTGTTTTTTCGTGGTTTACCTTGTCACACTTACATTCTCATGATTTTTCAAAGTTCATTTTGAGTTTCTTTCATTGAAATGCAAGAGTTGAAACATTTCAGTAGTGTTTTGTCGTGGTTTACCTTGTCACAGTTACATTCTCTTGATTTTTCAAAGTTCATTTTGAATTTCTTTCGTTGAAAAGCAAGAGTTGGAATATTTCAGTAGTGTTTTTTCGTGGTTTACCTTGTCAAAGTTACATTCTCTTCATTTTTCAAAGTTCATTTTGAGTTTCTTTCATTGAAATGCAAGAGTTGGAATATTTCAGTAGTGTTTGGTTGTGGTTTACCTTGTCACAGTTACATTTTCTTGATTTTTCAAAGTTCATTTTGGATTTCTTTCGTTGAAAAGCAAGAGTTGGAATATTTCAGTAGCGTTTTGTCATGGTTTAACTTGTCACAGTTACATTCTCTTGATTTTTCAAAGTTCATTTTGAATTTCTATTGTTGTAATGTATGAGTGGAATTATTTCAGTAGTGTTTTGCCGTGGTTTACCATGTCACAGTTACATTCTCTTGATTTTTCAAAGTTCATTTTGAATTTCATTCATTGAAATGCAAGAGTTGGAATATTTCAATAGCGTTTTGTCGTGGTTTACCTTGTCACAGTTACATTCTCTTAATTTTTCAAAGTTCATTTTCAATTTCTTTCATTGAAATGCAAGAGTTGGAATATTTCAGTAGTGTTTTGTTGTGGTTTACCTTGTCACAGTTACATTCGCTTGATTTTTCAATGTTCATTTTGAATTTCATTCATTGAAATGCAAGAGTTGGATTATTTCAGTAGTGTTTGGTTGTGGTATACCTTGTCAAAGTTACATTCTCTTGATTTTTCAAAGTTCATTTTGAATTTCTTTCGTTGAAATGCAAGAGTTGGATTATTTCAGTAGTGTTTTGTCGTGGTTTACCTTGTCACAGTTACATTCTCTTGATTTTTCAAAGTTCATTTTGAATTTCTTTCGTTGAAATGCAAAAGTTGGATTATTTCAATAGCGTTTTGTCGTGGTTTACCTTGTCACAGTTACATTTTCTTGATTTTTCAAAGTTCATTTTGGTTTTCTTTCATTGAAATGCAAGAGTTGGAATATTTCAGTAAGTTCATTTTCGATTTCCTTCATTGAAATGCAAGAGCTGGAATATTGCAGTAGTGTTTTGGTGTGGTTTACCTTATCACAGTTACATTCCCTTGATTTTTCAAAATTCATTTTGAATTTCTATCGCTGAAATGCAAGAGCTGGAATATTTCAGTAGTGTTTTGTTGTTGGTTTACCTTATCGCAGTTACATTCTCTTGATTTTTCAAAGTTCATTTGAATTTCTTTTATTGAAATGCAAGAGTTGGAATATTTCAGTAGTGTTTTGTCGTGGTTTACCTTGTCACACTTACATTCTCATGATTTTTCAAAGTTCATTTTGAGTTTCTTTCATTGAAATGCAAGAGTTGAAATATTTCAGTAGTGTTTTGTCGTGGTTTACCTTGTCACAGTTACATTCTCTTGATTTTTCAAAGTTCATTTTGAATTTCTTTCGTTAAAAAGCAAGAGTTGGAATATTTCAGTAGTGTTTTTTCGAGGTTTACCTTGTCAAAGTTACATTCTCTTGATTTTTCAAAGTTCATTTTGAGTTTCTTTCATTGAAATGCAAGAGTTAGAATATTTCAGTAGTGTTTGGTTGTGGTTTACCTTGTCACAGTTACATTTTCTTGATTTTTCAAAATTCATTTTGGATTTCTTTCGTTGAAAAGCAAGAGTTGGAATATTTCAGTAGTGTTCGTGGTTTACCTTGTCACAGTTACATTCTCTTAATTTTTCAAAGTTCATTTTCAATTTCTTTCATTTAAATGCAAGAGTTGGAATATTTCAGTAGTGTTTTGTTGTGGTTTACCTTGTCACAGTTACATTCTCTTGATTTTTCAAAGTTCATTTTGAATTTCATTCATTGAAATGCAAGAGTTGGAATATTTCAGTAGCGTTTTGTCGTGGTTTACCTTGTCACAGTTACATTCCCTTGATTTTTCAAAGTTCATTTTCAATTTCTTTCATTGAAATGCAAGAGTTGGAATATTTCAGTAGTGTTTTGTTGTGGTTTACCTTGTCACAGTTACATTTTCTTGATTTTTCAAAGTTCATTTCGGTTTTCTTTCATTGAAATGCAAGAGTGGGATTATTTCAGTAGTGTTTTGTCGTGGTTTACCTTGTCACAGTTACATTCCCTTGATTTTTCAAAGTTCATTTTGGATTTCTTTAGTTGAAATGCAAGAGTTGGAATATTTCAGTAGTGTTTTGTTGTGGTTTACTTTGTCACACTCACATTCTCTTGATTTTTCAAAGTTCATTTTGAATTTCTTTCATTGAAATGAAAGAGTGGGATTATTTCAGTAGTGTTTTGTCGTGGTCTACCATCTCACAGTTACATTCCATTGATTTTTCAAAGTTCATTTTGGATTTCTTTCATTGAAATGCAAGAGTTGGAATATTTCAGTAGTGTTTTATCATGGTTTACCTTGTCATACTTACATTCTCTATATTTTTCAAAGTTCATTTTGGATTTCTTTCATTGAAATGCAAGAGTTGGAATATTTCAGTAGTGTTTTGTTGTGGTTTACCTTATCACAGATACATTCTCTTGATTTTTCAAAGTTCATTTTGGATTTCATTTGTTGAAATGCAAGAGTTGGAATATTTCAGTAGTGTTTTGTCGTGGTTTACCTTGTCACAGTTACATTCTCTTAATTTTTCAAAGTTCATTTTGAATTTCTTTCGTTGAAAAGCAGGAGTTGGAATATTTCAGTAGTGTTTCGTCATGGTTTACCTTGTCACAGTTACATTCTCTTGATTTTTCAAAGTTCATTTTGAATTTCTTTCGTTGAAAAGCAAGAGTTGGAATATTTCAGTAGTGTTTTGTCGTGGTTTACCTTGTCAAAGTTACATTCTATTGATTTTTCAAAGTTCATTTTGAATTTCTTTCGTTGAAATGCAAGAGTTGGAATATTTCAGTAGTGTTTGGTTGTGGTTTACCTTGTCACAGTTACATTTTCTTGATTTTTCAAAGTTCATTTTGAATTTCTTTCATTGAAATGCAAGAGTTGGAATATTTCAATAATGTTTTGTCGTGGTTTACCTTGTCACAGTTACATTCTCTTGATTTTTCAAAGTTCCTTTTGGATTTCTTTCATTGAAATGCAAGAGTTGGAATATTTCACTAGTGTTTTCTCGTGGTTTACCTTACCACACTTACATTCTCTTGATTTTTCAAAGATCATTTTGGATTTATTTCTTTGAAATGCAAGAGTTGGAATATTTCAGTAGTGTTTTGCCGTGGTTTACTTTGTCAAAGTTACATTCTCTTAATTTTTCAAAGTTCATTTTGGATTTCTTTCGTTGAAATAATCCATAATGAACTTTGAAAAATCAAGAGAATGTAACTGTGACAAAGTAAACCACGACAAAACACTACTGAAATATTCCAACTCTTGCATTCCAACGAAAGAAATCCAAAATGAACTTTGAAAAATTAAGAGAATGTAACTTTGACAAAGTAAACCTCGGCAAAACACTACTGAAATATTCCAACTCTTGCATTTCAACGAAATAAATCCAAAATGATCTTTGAAAAATCAAGAGAATGCAAGTGTGGTAAGGTAAACCACGAGAAAACACTAGTGAAATATTCCAACTCTTGCATTTCAATGAAAGAAATCCAAAAGGAACTTTGAAAAATCAAGAGAATGTAACTGTGACAAGGTAAACCACAACCAAACAAGGTAAACCACGAAAAAAACACTACTGAAATAATTCAACTCTTGCATTTCAACGAGATAAATCCAAAATGAACTTTGAAAAATCATGAGAATGTAAGTGTGACAAGGTAAACCACAAGAAAACACTACTGAAATATTCCAACTCTTGCATTTCAATGAAAGAAATTCAAATGAACTTTGAAAAATCAAGAGAATGTAAGTGTGACAAGGTAAACCATAACAAAACACTACTGAAATATTCCAACTCTTGCATTTCAACGAAAGAAATCCAAAATGAACTTTGAAAAATCAAGAGAATGTAACTGTGACAAGGTAAACCACGACAAAACACTACTGAAATATTCCAACTCTTGCATTTCAATAAAAGAAATTCAAAATGAACTTTGAAAAATCAAGAGAATGTAACTGTGACAAGGCAAACCACGACAAAACGCTACTGAAATATTCCAACTCTTGCATTTCAATAAAAGAAATTCAAAATGAACTTTGAAAAATCAAGAGAATGTAACTGTGACAAGGCAAACCACGACAAAACGCTACTGAAATATTCCAACTGTTGCATTTCAACGATAGAAATTCAAAATGAATTTTGAAAAATCATGAAAATGTAACTCTGACAAGGTAAACCACAAGAAAACACTACTGAAATATTCCAACTCTTGCATTTCAACGAAATAAATCCAAAATGATCTTTGAAAAATCAAGAGAATGCAAGTGTGGTAAGGTAAACCACTAGAAAACACTAGTGAAATATTCCAACTCTTGCATTTCAATGAAAGAAATCCAAAAGGAACTTTGAAAAATCAAGAGAATGTAACTGTGACAAGGTAAACCACAACCAAACACTACTGAAATATTCCAACTCTTGCATTTCAACGAAAGAAATTCAAAATGAACTTTGAAAAATCAAGAGAATGTAACTTTGACACGGTAAACCACGACAAAACACTACTGAAATAATCCAACTCTTGCATTTCAATGAAAGAAATTCAAAATGAACTTTGAAAAATCAAGAGAATGTAACTGTGACAAGGTAAACCACGACAAAACATTATTGAAATATTCCAACTCTTGCATTTCAACGAAAGAAATTCAAAATGAACTTTGAAAAATCAAGAGAATGTAACTTTGACAAGGTAAACCATGACAAAACGCTACTGAAATATTCCAACTCTTGCTTTTCAACGAAAGAAATTCAAAATGAACTTTGAAAAATTAAGAGAATGTAACTGTGACAAGGTAAACCACGACAAAACACTACTGAAATATTCCAACTCTTGCATTTCAACAAATGAAATCCAAAATGAACTTCGAAAAATCAAGAGAATGTAACTATGATAAGGTAAACCACAACAAAACACTACTGAAATATTCCAACTCTTGCATTTCAATGAAAGAAATCCAAAATGAACTTTGAAAAATCAAGGGAATGTAAGTATGACAAGGTAAACCATGACAAAACACTACAGAAATATTCCAAATCTTGCATTTCAATGAAAGATATCCAAAATGAACTTTGAAAAATCGTGAGAATGTAAGTGTGACAAAGTGAACCACAACAAAACACTACTGAAATATTCCAACTCTTGCATTTCAAAGAAAGAAATCCAAAATAAACTTTGAAAAATCAATGGAATGTAACTTTGAGATGGTAGACCACGACAAAACACTACTGAAATAATCCCACTCTTTCATTTCAATGAAAGAAATTCAAAATGAACTTTGAAAAGTCAAGAGAATGTAAGTGTGACAAGGTAAACCACAACAAAACACTACTGAAATATTCCAACTCTTGCATTTCAACTAAAGAAATCCAAAATGAACTTTGAAAAATCAAGGGAATGTAACTGTGACAAGGTAAACCACGACAAAGCACTACTGAAATAATCCCACTCTTCCATTTCAATGAAAGAAAACCGAAATGAACTTTGAAAAATCAAGAAAATGTAACTGTGACAAGGTAAACCACAACAAAACACTACTGAAATATTCCAACTCTTGCATTTCAATGAAAGAAATTGAAAATGAACTTTGAAAAATCAAGGGAATGTAACTGTGACAAGGTTAACCACGACGAAACGCTACTGAAATATTCCAACTCTTGCATTTCAATGAATGAAATTCAAAATGAACTTTAAAAAATCAAGAGAATGTAACTGTGACAAGGTAAACCACAACAAAACACTACTGAAATATTCCAACTCTTGCATTTCAATGAAAGAAATTGAAAATGAACTTTGAAAAATCAAGGGAATGTAACTGTGACAAGGTTAACCACGACGAAACGCTACTGAAATATTCCAACTCTTGCATTTCAATGAATGAAATTCAAAATGAACTTTGAAAAATCAAGAGAATTTAACTGTGACATGGTAAACCACGACAAAACACTACTGAAATAATTCCACTCATGCATTACAACAATAGAAATTCAAAATGAACTTTGAAAAATCAAGAGAATGTAACTGTGACAAGTTAAACCATGACAAAACGCTACTGAAATATTCCAACTCTTGCTTTTCAACGAAAGAAATCCAAAATGAACTTTGAAAAATAAAGAAAATGCAACTGTGACAAGGTAAACCACAACCAAAAACTACTGAAATATTCCAACTCTTGCATTTCAATGAAAGAAACTCAAAATCAACTTTGAAAAATCAAGAGAATGTAACTTTGACAAGGTAAACCACGAAAAAACACTACTGAAATATTCCAACTCTTGCTTTTCAACGAAAGAATTTCAAAATGAACTTTGAAAAATTAAGAGAATGTAACTGTGACAAGGTAAACCACGACAAAACACTACTGAAATATTCCAACTCTTGCATTTCAATGAAAGAAACTCAAAATGAACTTTGAAAAATCATGAGAATGTAAGTGTGACAAGGTAAACCACGAAAAAACACTACTGAAATAATTCAACTCTTGCTTTTCAACGAGATAAATCCAAAAGGAACTTTGAAAAATCAAGAGAATGTAACTGTGACAAGGTAAACCACGACAAAACACTACTGAAATATTCCAACTCTTGCATTTCAATGAAAGAAACTCAAAATGAACTTTGAAAAATCATGAGAATGTAAGTGTGACAAGGTAAACCACGAAAAAACACTACTGAAATAATTCAACTCTTGCATTTCAACGAGATAAATCCAAAATGAACTTTGAAAAATCATGAGAATGTAAGTGTGACAAGGTAAACCACAAGAAAACACTACTGAAATATTCCAACTCTTGCATTTCAATGAAAGAAATTCAAATGAACTTTGAAAAATCAAGAGAATGTAAGTGTGACAAGGTAAACCATAACAAAACACTACTGAAATATTCCAACTCTTGCATTTCAACGAAAGAAATCCAAAATGAACTTTGAAAAATCAAGAGAATGTAACTGTGACAAGGTAAACCACGACAAAACACTACTGAAATATTCCAACTCTTGCATTTCAATAAAAGAAATTCAAAATGAACTTTGAAAAATCAAGAGAATGTAACTGTGACAAGGCAAACCACGACAAAACGCTACTGAAATATTCCAACTCTTGCATTTCAATAAAAGAAATTCAAAATGAACTTTGAAAAATCAAGAGAATGTAACTGTGACAAGGCAAACCACGACAAAACGCTACTGAAATATTCCAACTGTTGCGTTTCAACGATAGAAATTCAAAATGATTTTTGAAAAATCATGAAAATGTAACTCTGACAAGGTAAACCACAAGAAAACACTACTGAAATATTCCAACTCTTGCATTTCAACGAAAGAAAACCGAAATGAACTTTTAAAAATCAAAAAAATGTAACTGTGACAAGGTAAACCACAACAAAACACTACTGAAATATTCCAACTCTTGCATTTCAACGAAAGAAATTCAAAATGAACTTTGAAAAATCATGAAAATGTAACTCTGACAAGGTAAACCACAAGAAAACACTACTGAAATATTCCAACTCTTGCATTTCAATGAAAGAAATTCGAAATGAACTTTGAAAAATCAAGAGAATGTAACTGTGACAAGGTAAACCCCGACAAAACACTACTGAAATATTTCAGCTCTTGCATTTCAACGATAGAAATTCAAAATGAATTTTGAAAAGTCAAGAAAATGTAACTGTGATAAGGTAAACCATAACAAAACACTAGTGAAATATTCCAGCTCTTGCATTTCAACGTGATAAATCCAAAATGAACTTTGAAAAATCAAGAGAATGTAACTGTGACAAGGTAAACCACGACAAAAAACTACTGAAATATTCCAACTCTTGCATTTCAACGTGATAAATCCAAAATGAACTTTGAAAAATCAAGAAAATGTAAGTGTGACAAGGTAAACCACGACAAAACACTACTGAAATATTCCAACTCTTGCATTTCAATAAAAGAAATTCAAATGAACTTTGAAAAATCAAGAGAATGTAACTGTGATAAGGTAAACCAACAACAAAACACTACTGAAATATTCCAGCTCTTGCATTTCAACGATAGAAATTCAAAATGAATTTTGAAAAATCAAGGGAATGTAACTGTGATAAGGTAAACCACACCAAAACACTACTGCAATATTCCAGCTCTTGCATTTCAATGAAGGAAATCGAAAATGAACTTACTGAAATATTCCAACTCTTGCATTTCAATGAAAGAAAACCAAACTGAACTTTGAAAAATCAAGAAAATGTAACTGTGACAAGGTAAACCACGACAAAACGCTACTGAAATAATCCAACTCTTGCATTTCAACGAAAGAAATTCAAAATGAACTTTGAATAATCAAGAGAATGTAACTTTGACAGGTATACCACAACCAAACACTACTGAAATAATCCAACTCTTGCATTTCAACGAAAGAAATTCAAAATGAACTTTGAAAAATCAAGAGAATGTAACTTTGACAAGGTAAACCACAACAAAACACTACTGAAATATTCCAACTCTTGCATTTCAATGAAAGAAACTCAAAATGAAGTTTGAAAAATCAAGAGAATGTAACTGTGACAAGGTAAACCATAACAAAACACTACTGAAATATTCCAACTCTTGCTTTTCAACATAAGAAATTCAAAATGAACTTTAAAAAATCAAGAGAATGTAACTGTGATAAGGTAAACCACATCAAAACACTACTGAAATATTCCAACTCTTGCATTTCAATGAAGGAAATCGAAAATGAACTTTGAAAAATCAAGGGAATGTAACTGTGACAAGGTAAACCACGACAAAACACAACTGAAATATTCCAACTCGTGCATTTCAATGAAAGAAATTCAAAATGAACTTTGAAAAACCAAGAGAATGTAACTGTGACACTGTAAACCACATCAAAACACTACTGAAATATTCCAACTCTTGCATTTCAACAATAGAAATCCAAAATGATCTTTGAAAAATCAAGAGAATGTAATTGTGACAAGGTAAACCACGACAAAAAACTACTGAAATATTCCAACTCTTGCATTTCAATGAATGAAATTCAAAATGAACTTTGAAAAATCAAGAGAATGTAACTGTGACACTGTAAACCACATCAAAACACTACTGAAATATTCCAACTCTTGCATTTCAACGATAGAAATCCAAAATGATCTTTGAAAAATCAAGAGAATGTAATTGTGACAAGGTAAACCACGACAAAAAACTACTGAAATATTCCAACTCTTGCATTTCAATGAAAGAAATTCAAAATGAACTTTGAAAAATCAAGAGAATGTAACTGTGACATGGTAAACCACGACAACACACTACTGCAATATTCCAACTCTTGCATTTCAACGAAAGAAATCCAAAATGAACTTTGAAAAATTAAGGGAATGTAACTGTGATATGGTAAACCACGACAACACACTACTGAAATATTCCAACTCTTGCATTTCAATGAATGAAATTCAAAATGAACTTTGAAAAATCAAGAGAATGTAACTGTGATAAGGTAAACCACATCAAAACACTACTGAAATATTCCAACTCATGCATTTCAACGAAAGAAATCCAAAATGATCTTTGAAAAATCAAGAGAATGTAATTGTGACAAGGTAAACCACGACAAAAAACTACTGAAATATTCCAACTCTTGCATTTCAATGAATGAAATTCAAAATGAACTTTGAAAAATCAAGAGAATGTAACTGTGACACTGTAAACCACATCAAAACACTACTGAAATATTCCAACTCTTGCATTTCAACGATAGAAATCCAAAATGATCTTTGAAAAATCAAGAGAATGTAATTGTGACAAGGTAAACCACGACAAAAAACTACTGAAATATTCCAACTCTTGCATTTCAATGAAAGAAATTCAAAATGAACTTTGAAAAATCAAGAGAATGTAACTGTGACATGGTAAACCACGACAACACACTACTGCAATATTCCAACTCTTGCATTTCAACGAAAGAAATCCAAAATGAACTTTGAAAAATTAAGGGAATGTAACTGTGACATGGTAAACCACGACAACACACTACTGAAATATTCCAACTCTTGCATTTCAATGAATGAAATTCAAAATGAACTTTGAAAAATCAAGAGAATGTAACTGTGACACTGTAAACCACATCAAAACACTACTGAAACATTCCAACTCTTGCATTTCAACGATAGAAATCCAAAATGATCTTTGAAAAATCAAGAGAATGTAATTGTGACAAGGTAAACCACGACAAAACACTACTGAAATATTCCAACTCTTGCATTTCAACGTGATAAATCCAAAATGAACTTTGAAAAATCAAGAAAATGTAAGTGTGACAAGGTAAACCACGACAAAACACTACTGAAATATTCCAACTCTTGCATTTCAATAAAAGAAATTCAAATGAACTTTGAAAAATCAAGAGAATGTAACTGTGATAAGGTAAACCAACAACAAAACACTACTGAAATATTCCAGCTCTTGCATTTCAACGATAGAAATTCAAAATGAATTTTGAAAAATCAAGGGAATGTAACTGTGATAAGGTAAACCACACCAAAACACTACTGCAATATTCCAGCTCTTGCATTTCAATGAAGGAAATCGAAAATGAACTTACTGAAATATTCCAACTCTTGCATTTCTATGAAAGAAAAGCGAAATGAACTTTGAAAAATCAAGAAAATGTAACTGTGACAAGGTAAACCACGACAAAACACTACTGAAATATTCCAACTCTTGCATTTCAATGAATGAAATTCAAAATGAACTTTGAAAAATCAAGAGAATGTAACTGTGACACTGTAAACCACATCAAAACACTACTGAAATATTCAAACTCTTGCATTTCAACGATAGAAATCCAAAATGATCTTTGAAGAGTCAAGACAATGTAATTATGACAAGGTAAACCACGACAAAAAACTACTGAAATATTCCAACTCTTGCATTTCAATGAATGAAATTCAAAATGAACTTTGAAAAATCAAGAGAATGTAACTGTGACACTGTAAACCACATCAAAACACTACTGAAATATTCCAACTCTTGCATTTCAACGATAGAAATCCAAAATGATCTTTGAAAAATCAAGAGAATGTAATTGTGACAAGGTAAACCACGACAAAAAACTACTGAAATATTCCAACTCGTGCATTTCAATGAAAGAAATTCAAAATGAACTTTGAAAAACCAAGAGAATGTAACTGTGACACTGTAAACCACATCAAAACACTACTGAAATATTCCAACTCTTGCATTTCAACAATAGAAATCCAAAATGATCTTTGAAAAATCAAGACAATGTAATTGTGACAAGGTAAACCACGACAAAAAACTACTGAAATATTCCAACTCTTGCATTTCAATGAATGAAATTCAAAATGAACTTTGAAAAATCAAGAGAATGTAACTGTGACACTGTAAACCACATCAAAACACTACTGAAATATTCCAACTCTTGCATTTCAACGATAGAAATCCAAAATGATCTTTGAAAAATCAAGAGAATGTAATTGTGACAAGGTAAACCACGACAAAAAACTACTGAAATATTCCAACTCTTGCATTTCAATGAAAGAAATTCAAAATGAACTTTGAAAAATCAAGAGAATGTAACTGTGACATGGTAAACCACGACAACACACTACTGCAATATTCCAACTCTTGCATTTCAACGAAAGAAATCCAAAATGAACTTTGAAAAATTAAGGGAATGTAACTGTGATATGGTAAACCACGACAACACACTACTGAAATATTCCAACTCTTGCATTTCAATGAATGAAATTCAAAATGAACTTTGAAAAATCAAGAGAATGTAACTGTGATAAGGTAAACCACATCAAAACACTACTGAAATATTCCAACTCATGCATTTCAACGAAAGAAATCCAAAATGATCTTTGAAAAATCAAGAGAATGTAATTGTGACAAGGTAAACCACGACAAAAAACTACTGAAATATTCCAACTCTTGCATTTCAATGAATGAAATTCAAAATGAACTTTGAAAAATCAAGAGAATGTAACTGTGACACTGTAAACCACATCAAAACACTACTGAAATATTCCAACTCTTGCATTTCAACGATAGAAATCCAAAATGATCTTTGAAAAATCAAGAGAATGTAATTGTGACAAGGTAAACCACGACAAAAAACTACTGAAATATTCCAACTCTTGCATTTCAATGAAAGAAATTCAAAATGAACTTTGAAAAATCAAGAGAATGTAACTGTGACATGGTAAACCACGACAACACACTACTGCAATATTCCAACTCTTGCATTTCAACGAAAGAAATCCAAAATGAACTTTGAAAAATTAAGGGAATGTAACTGTGACATGGTAAACCACGACAACACACTACTGAAATATTCCAACTCTTGCATTTCAATGAATGAAATTCAAAATGAACTTTGAAAAATCAAGAGAATGTAACTGTGACACTGTAAACCACATCAAAACACTACTGAAACATTCCAACTCTTGCATTTCAACGATAGAAATCCAAAATGATCTTTGAAAAATCAAGAGAATGTAATTGTGACAAGGTAAACCACGACAAAACACTACTGAAATATTCCAACTCTTGCATTTCAACGTGATAAATCCAAAATGAACTTTGAAAAATCAAGAAAATGTAAGTGTGACAAGGTAAACCACGACAAAACACTACTGAAATATTCCAACTCTTGCATTTCAATAAAAGAAATTCAAATGAACTTTGAAAAATCAAGAGAATGTAACTGTGATAAGGTAAACCAACAACAAAACACTACTGAAATATTCCAGCTCTTGCATTTCAACGATAGAAATTCAAAATGAATTTTGAAAAATCAAGGGAATGTAACTGTGATAAGGTAAACCACACCAAAACACTACTGCAATATTCCAGCTCTTGCATTTCAATGAAGGAAATCGAAAATGAACTTACTGAAATATTCCAACTCTTGCATTTCTATGAAAGAAAACCGAAATGAACTTTGAAAAATCAAGAAAATGTAACTGTGACAAGGTAAACCACGACAAAACACTACTGAAATATTCCAACTCTTGCATTTCAATGAATGAAATTCAAAATGAACTTTGAAAAATCAAGAGAATGTAACTGTGACACTGTAAACCACATCAAAACACTACTGAAATATTCAAACTCTTGCATTTCAACGATAGAAATCCAAAATGATCTTTGAAAAGTCAAGACAATGTAATTATGACAAGGTAAACCACGACAAAAAACTACTGAAATATTCCAACTCTTGCATTTCAATGAATGAAATTCAAAATGAACTTTGAAAAATCAAGAGAATGTAACTGTGACACTGTAAACCACATCAAAACACTACTGAAATATTCCAACTCTTGCATTTCAACGATAGAAATCCAAAATGATCTTTGAAAAATCAAGAGAATGTAATTGTGACAAGGTAAACCACGACAAAAAACTACTGAAATATTCCAACTCTTCCATTTCAAAGAAAGAAATTCAAAATGAACTTTGAAAAATCAAGAGAATGTAACTGTGACATGGTAAACCACGACAACACACTACTGCAATATTCCAACTCTTGCATTTCAACGAAAGAAATCCAAAATGAACTTTGAAAAATTAAGGGAATGTAACTGTGATATGGTAAACCACGACAACACACTACTGAAATATTCCAACTCTTGCATTTCAATGAATGAAATTCAAAATGAACTTTGAAAAATCAAGAGAATGTAACTGTGATAAGGTAAACCACATCAAAACACTACTGAAATATTCCAACTCATGCATTTCAACGAAAGAAATCCAAAATGATCTTTGAAAAATCCAGAGAATTTAACTGTGACAAGGTAAACCACGACAAAACACTACTGAAATATTCCAACTCTTGCATTTCAATGAATGAAATTCAAAATGAACTTTGAAAAATCAAGAGAATGTAACTGTGACACTGTAAACCACATCAAAACACTACTGAAATATTCCAACTCTTGCATTTCAACGATAGAAATCCAAAATGATCTTTGAAAAATCAAGAGAATGTAATTGTGACAAGGTAAACCACGACAAAAAACTACTGAAATATTCCAACTCTTGCATTTCAATGAATGAAATTCAAAATGAACTTTGAAAAATCAAGAGAATGTAACTGTGACACTGTAAACCACATCAAAACACTACTGAAATATTCCAACTCTTGCATTTCAACGATAGAAATCCAAAATGATCTTTGAAAAATCAAGAGAATGTAATTGTGACAAGGTAAACCACGACAAAAAACTACTGAAATATTCCAACTCTTGCATTTCAATGAAAGAAATTCAAAATGAACTTTGAAAAATCAAGAGAATGTAACTGTGACATGGTAAACCACGACAACACTACTGCAATATTCCAACTCTTGCATTTCAACGAAAGAAATCCAAAATGAACTTTGAAAAATTAAGGGAATGTAACTGTGACATGGTAAACCACGACAATACACTACTGAAATATTCCAACTCTTGCATTTCAATGAATGAAATTCAAAATGAACTTTGAAAAATCAAGAGAATGTAACTGTGACACTGTAAACCACATCAAAACACTACTGAAATATTCCAACTCTTGCATTTCAACGATAGAAATCCAAAATGATCTTTGAAAAATCAAGAGAATGTAATTGTGACAAGGTAAACCACGACAAAACACTACTGAAATATTCCAACTCTTGCATTTCAACGTGATAAATCCAAAATGAACTTTGAAAAATCAAGAAAATGTAAGTGTGACAAGGTAAACCACGACAAAACACTACTGAAATATTCCAACTCTTGCATTTCAATAAAAGAAATTCAAATGAACTTTGAAAAATCAAGAGAATGTAACTGTGATAAGGTAAACCAACAACAAAACACTACTGAAATATTCCAGCTCTTGCATTTCAACGATAGATATTCAAAATGAATTTTGAAAAATCAAGGGAATGTAACTGTGATAAGGTAAACCAACAACAAAACACTACTGAAATATTCCAGCTCTTGCATTTCAACGATAGAAATTCAAAATGAATTTTGAAAAATCAAGGGAATGTAACTGTGATAAGGTAAACCACACCAAAACACTACTGCAATATTCCAACTCTTGCATTTCAATAAAAGAAATTCAAATGAACTTTGAAAAATCAAGAGAATGTAACTGTGACATGGTAAACCACGACAACACTACTGCAATATTCCAACTCTTGCATTTCAACGAAAGAAATCCAAAATGAACTTTGAAAAATTAAGGGAATGTAACTGTGACATGGTAAACCACGACAACACACTACTGAAATATTCCAACTCTTGCATTTCAATGAATGAAATTCAAAATGAACTTTGAAAAATCAAGAGAATGTAACTGTGACACTGTAAACCACATCAAAACACTACTGAAATATTCCAACTCTTGCATTTCAACGATAGAAATCCAAAATGATCTTTGAAAAATCAAGAGAATGTAATTGTGACAAGGTAAACCACGACAAAACACTACTGAAATATTCCGACTCTTGCATTTCAACGTGATAAATCCAAAATGAACTTTGAAAAATCAAGAAAATGTAAGTGTGACAAGGTAAACCACGACAAAACACTACTGAAATATTCCAACTCTTGCATTTCAATAAAAGAAATTCAAATGAACTTTGAAAAATCAAGAGAATGTAACTGTGATAAGGTAAACCAACAACAAAACACTACTGAAATATTCCAGCTCTTGCATTTCAACGATAGAAATTCAAAATGAATTTTGAAAAATCAAGGGAATGTAACTGTGATAAGGTAAACCAACAACAAAACACTACTGAAATATTCCAGCTCTTGCATTTCAACGATAGAAATTCAAAATGAATTTTGAAAAATCAAGGGAATGTAACTGTGATAAGGTAAACCACACCAAAACACTACTGCAATATTCCAACTCTTGCATTTCAATAAAAGAAATTCAAATGAACTTTGAAAAATCAAGAGAATGTAACTGTGATAAGGTAAACCAACAACAAAACACTACTGAAATATTCCAGCTCTTGCATTTCAACTATAGAAATTCAAAATGAATTTTGAAAAATCAAGGGAATGTAACTGTGATAAGGCAAACCACGACAAAACACTACTGAAATATTCCAACTCTTGCATTTCAATAAAAGAAATTCAAATGAACTTTGAAAAATCAAGAGAATGTAACTGTGATAAGGTAAACCAACAACAAAACACTACTGAAATATTCCAGCTCTTGCATTTCAACGATAGAAATTCAAAATGAATTTTGAAAAATCAAGGGAATGTAACTGTGATAAGGTAAACCACACCAAAACACTACTGCAATATTCCAACTCTTTTATTTCAATGAATGAAATTCAAAATGAACTTTGAAAAATCAAGATGTAACTGTGACACTGTAAACCACATCAAAACACTACTGAAATATTCCAACTCTTGCATTTCAACGATAGAAATCCAAAATGATCTTTGAAAAATCAAGAGAATGTAATTGTGACAAGGTAAACCACGACAAAACACTACTGAAATATTCCAACTCTTGCATTTCAACGTGATAAATCCAAAATGAACTTTGAAAAATCAAGAAAATGTAAGTGTGACAAGGTAAACCACGACAAAACACTACTGAAATATTCCAACTCTTGCATTTCAATAAAAGAAATTCAAAATGAACTTTGAAAAATCAAGAGAATGTAACTGTGATAAGGTAAACCAACAACAAAACACTACTGAAATATTCCAGCTCTTGCATTTCAACGATAGAAATTCAAAATGAATTTTGAAAAATCAAGGGAACGTAACTGTGATAAGGTAAACCACACCAAAACACTACTGCAATATTCCAACTCTTGCATTTCTATGAAAGAAAACCAAAATGAACTTTGAAAAATCAAGAAAATGTAACTCTGACAAGGTAAACCACGACAAAACGCTACTGAAATAATCCAACTCTTGCATTTCAACGAAAGAAATTCAAAATGAACTTTGAAAAATCAAGAAAATGTAACTTTGACAAGGTATACCACAACCAAACACTACTGAAATAATCCAACTCTTGCATTTCAACGAAAGAAATTCAAAATGAACTTTGAAAAATCAAGAGAATGTAACTTTGACAAGGTAAACCACAACAAAACACTACTGAAATATTCCAACTCTTGCATTTCAATGAAAGAAACTCAAAATGAAGTTTGAAAAATCAAGAGAATGTAACTGTGACAAGGTAAACCATAACAAAACACTACTGAAATATTCCAACTCTTGCTTTTCAACATAAGAAATTCAAAATGAACTTTAAAAATCAAGAGAATGTAACTGTGATAAGGTAAACCACATCAAAACACAACTGAAATATTCCAACTCTTGCATTTCAATGAAGGAAATCAAAAATGAACTTTGAAAAATCAAGGGAATGTAACTGTGACAAGGTAAACTACGACAAAACACTACTGAAATATTCCAACTCGTGCATTTCAATGAAAGAAATTCAAAATGAACTTTGAAAAATCAAGAGAATGTAACTGTGATAAGGTAAACCACATCAAAACACTACTGAAATATTCCAACTCATGCATTTCAACGAAAGAAATCCAAAATGATCTTTGAAAAATCAAGAGAATGTAACTGTGACAAGGTAAACCACGACAAAACACTACTGAAATATTCCAACTCTTGCATTTCAATGAATGAAATTCAAAATGAACTTTGAAAAATCAAGAGAATGTAACTGTGACACTGTAAACCACATCAAAACACTACTGAAATATTCCAACTCTTGCATTTCAACGATAGAAATCCAAAAAGATCTTTGAAAAATCAAGAGAATGTAATTGTGACAAGGTAAACCACGACAAAAAACTACTGAAATATTCCAACTCTTGCATTTCAATGAATGAAATTCAAAATGAACTTTGAAAAATCAAGAGAATGTAACTGTGACACTGTAAACCACATCAAAACACTACTGAAATATTCCAACTCTTGCATTTCAACGATAGAAATCCAAAATGATCTTTGAAAAATCAAGAGAATGTAATTGTGACAAGGTAAACCACGACAACACACTACTGAAATATTCCAACTCTTGCATTTCAATGAATGAAATTCAAAATGAACTTTGAAAAATCAAGAGAATGTAACTGTGATAAGGTAAACCACACCAAAACACTACTGAAATATTCCAACTCATGCATTTCAACGAAAGAAATCCAAAATGATCTTTGAAAAATCAAGAGAATGTAACTGTGACAAGGTAAACCACGACAAAACACTACTGAAATATTCCAACTCTTGCATTTCAATGAATGAAATTCAAAATGAACTTTGAAAAATCAAGAGAATGTAACTGTGACACTGTAAACCACATCAAAACACTACTGAAATATTCCAACTCTTGCATTTCAACGATAGAAATCCAAAATGATCTTTGAAAAATCAAGAGAATGTAATTGTGACAAGGTAAACCACGACAAAAAACTACTGAAATATTCCAACTCTTGCATTTCAATGAATGAAATTCAAAATGAACTTTGAAAAATCAAGAGAATGTAACTGTGACACTGTAAACCACATCAAAACACTACTGAAATATTCCAACTCTTGCATTTCAACGATAGAAATCCAAAATGATCTTTGAAAAATCAAGAGAATATAATTGTGACAAGGTAAACCACGACAAAAAACTACTGAAATATTCCAATTCTTACATTTCAATAAAAGAAATTCAAAATGAACTTTGAAAAATCAAGAGAATGTAACTATGACATGGTAAACCACGACAACACACTACTGCAATATTCCAACTCTTGCATTTCAACGAAAGAAATCCAAAATGAACTTTGAAAAATTAAGGGAATGTAACTGTGACATGGTAAACCACGACAACACACTACTGAAATATTCCAACTCTTGCATTTCAATGAATGAAATTTAAACTGAACTTTGAAAAATCAAGAGAATGTAACTGTGACACTGTAAACCACATCAAAACACTACTGAAATATTCCAACTCTTGCATTTCAACGATAGAAATCCAAAATGATCTTTGAAAAATCAAGAGAATGTAATTGTGACAAGGTAAACCACGACAAAAAACTACTGAAATATTCCAACTCTTGCATTTCAATGAAAGAAATTCAAAATGAACTTTGAAAAATCAAGAGAATGTAACTGTGACATGGTAAACCACGACAACACTACTGCAATATTCCAACTCTTGCATTTCAACGAAAGAAATCCAAAATGAACTTTGAAAAATTAAGGGAATGTAACTGTGACATGGTAAACCACGACAATACACTACTGAAATATTCCAACTCTTGCATTTCAATGAATGAAATTCAAAATGAACTTTGAAAAATCAAGAGAATGTAACTGTGACACTGTAAACCACATCAAAACACTACTGAAATATTCCAACTCTTGCATTTCAACGATAGAAATCCAAAATGATCTTTGAAAAATCAAGAGAATGTAATTGTGACAAGGTAAACCACGACAAAACACTACTGAAATATTCCAACTCTTGCATTTCAACGTGATAAATCCAAAATGAACTTTGAAAAATCAAGAAAATGTAAGTGTGACAAGGTAAACCACGACAAAACACTACTGAAATATTCCAACTCTTGCATTTCAATAAAAGAAATTCAAATGAACTTTGAAAAATCAAGAGAATGTAACTGTGATAAGGTAAACCAACAACAAAACACTACTGAAATATTCCAGCTCTTGCATTTCAACGATAGATATTCAAAATGAATTTTGAAAAATCAAGGGAATGTAACTGTGATAAGGTAAACCAACAACAAAACACTACTGAAATATTCCAGCTCTTGCATTTCAACGATAGAAATTCAAAATGAATTTTGAAAAATCAAGGGAATGTAACTGTGATAAGGTAAACCACACCAAAACACTACTGCAATATTCCAACTCTTGCATTTCAATAAAAGAAATTCAAATGAACTTTGAAAAATCAAGAGAATGTAACTGTGACATGGTAAACCACGACAACACTACTGCAATATTCCAACTCTTGCATTTCAACGAAAGAAATCCAAAATGAACTTTGAAAAATTAAGGGAATGTAACTGTGACATGGTAAACCACGACAACACACTACTGAAATATTCCAACTCTTGCATTTCAATGAATGAAATTCAAAATGAACTTTGAAAAATCAAGAGAATGTAACTGTGACACTGTAAACCACATCAAAAACACTACTGAAATATTCCAACTCTTGCATTTCAACGAAAGAAATCCAAAATGATCTTTGAAAAATCAAGAGAATGTAATTGTGACAAGGTAAACCACGACAAAACACTACTGAAATATTCCGACTCTTGCATTTCAACGTGATAAATCCAAAATGAACTTTGAAAAATCAAGAAAATGTAAGTGTGACAAGGTAAACCACGACAAAACACTACTGAAATATTCCAACTCTTGCATTTCAATAAAAGAAATTCAAATGAACTTTGAAAAATCAAGAGAATGTAACTGTGATAAGGTAAACCAACAACAAAACACTACTGAAATATTCCAGCTCTTGCATTTCAACGATAGAAATTCAAAATGAATTTTGAAAAATCAAGGGAATGTAACTGTGATAAGGTAAACCAACAACAAAACACTACTGAAATATTCCAGCTCTTGCATTTCAACGATAGAAATTCAAAATGAATTTTGAAAAATCAAGGGAATGTAACTGTGATAAGGTAAACCACACCAAAACACTACTGCAATATTCCAACTCTTGCATTTCAATAAAAGAAATTCAAATGAACTTTGAAAAATCAAGAGAATGTAACTGTGATAAGGTAAACCAACAACAAAACACTACTGAAATATTCCAGCTCTTGCATTTCAACTATAGAAATTCAAAATGAATTTTGAAAAATCAAGGGAATGTAACTGTGATAAGGCAAACCACGACAAAACACTACTGAAATATTCCAACTCTTGCATTTCAATAAAAGAAATTCAAATGAACTTTGAAAAATCAAGAGAATGTAACTGTGATAAGGTAAACCAACAACAAAACACTACTGAAATATTCCAGCTCTTGCATTTCAACGATAGAAATTCAAAATGAATTTTGAAAAATCAAGGGAATGTAACTGTGATAAGGTAAACCACACCAAAACACTACTGCAATATTCCAACTCTTTTATTTCAATGAATGAAATTCAAAATGAACTTTGAAAAATCAAGATGTAACTGTGACACTGTAAACCACATCAAAACACTACTGAAATATTCCAACTCTTGCATTTCAACGATAGAAATCCAAAATGATCTTTGAAAAATCAAGAGAATGTAATTGTGACAAGGTAAACCACGACAAAACACTACTGAAATATTCCAACTCTTGCATTTCAACGTGATAAATCCAAAATGAACTTTGAAAAATCAAGAAAATGTAAGTGTGACAAGGTAAACCACGACAAAACACTACTGAAATATTCCAACTCTTGCATTTCAATAAAAGAAATTCAAATGAACTTTGAAAAATCAAGAGAATGTAACTGTGATAAGGTAAACCAACAACAAAACACTACTGAAATATTCCAGCTCTTGCATTTCAACGATAGAAATTCAAAATGAATTTTGAAAAATCAAGGGAACGTAACTGTGATAAGGTAAACCACACCAAAACACTACTGCAATATTCCAACTCTTGCATTTCTATGAAAGAAAACCAAAATGAACTTTGAAAAATCAAGAAAATGTAACTCTGACAAGGTAAACCACGACAAAACGCTACTGAAATAATCCAACTCTTGCATTTCAACGAAAGAAATTCAAAATGAACTTTGAAAAATCAAGAAAATGTAACTTTGACAAGGTATACCACAACCAAACACTACTGAAATAATCCAACTCTTGCATTTCAACGAAAGAAATTCAAAATGAACTTTGAAAAATCAAGAGAATGTAACTTTGACAAGGTAAACCACAACAAAACACTACTGAAATATTCCAACTCTTGCATTTCAATGAAAGAAACTCAAAATGAAGTTTGAAAAATCAAGAGAATGTAACTGTGACAAGGTAAACCATAACAAAACACTACTGAAATATTCCAACTCTTGCTTTTCAACATAAGAAATTCAAAATGAACTTTAAAAATCAAGAGAATGTAACTGTGATAAGGTAAACCACATCAAAACACAACTGAAATATTCCAACTCTTGCATTTCAATGAAGGAAATCAAAAATGAACTTTGAAAAATCAAGGGAATGTAACTGTGACAAGGTAAACTACGACAAAACACTACTGAAATATTCCAACTCGTGCATTTCAATGAAAGAAATTCAAAATGAACTTTGAAAAATCAAGAGAATGTAACTGTGATAAGGTAAACCACATCAAAACACTACTGAAATATTCCAACTCATGCATTTCAACGAAAGAAATCCAAAATGATCTTTGAAAAATCAAGAGAATGTAACTGTGACAAGGTAAACCACGACAAAACACTACTGAAATATTCCAACTCTTGCATTTCAATGAATGAAATTCAAAATGAACTTTGAAAAATCAAGAGAATGTAACTGTGACACTGTAAACCACATCAAAACACTACTGAAATATTCCAACTCTTGCATTTCAACGATAGAAATCCAAAAAGATCTTTGAAAAATCAAGAGAATGTAATTGTGACAAGGTAAACCACGACAAAAAACTACTGAAATATTCCAACTCTTGCATTTCAATGAATGAAATTCAAAATGAACTTTGAAAAATCAAGAGAATGTAACTGTGACACTGTAAACCACATCAAAACACTACTGAAATATTCCAACTCTTGCATTTCAACGATAGAAATCCAAAATGATCTTTGAAAAATCAAGAGAATGTAATTGTGACAAGGTAAACCACGACAACACACTACTGAAATATTCCAACTCTTGCATTTCAATGAATGAAATTCAAAATGAACTTTGAAAAATCAAGAGAATGTAACTGTGATAAGGTAAACCACACCAAAACACTACTGAAATATTCCAACTCATGCATTTCAACGAAAGAAATCCAAAATGATCTTTGAAAAATCAAGAGAATGTAACTGTGACAAGGTAAACCACGACAAAACACTACTGAAATATTCCAACTCTTGCATTTCAATGAATGAAATTCAAAATGAACTTTGAAAAATCAAGAGAATGTAACTGTGACACTGTAAACCACATCAAAACACTACTGAAATATTCCAACTCTTGCATTTCAACGATAGAAATCCAAAATGATCTTTGAAAAATCAAGAGAATGTAATTGTGACAAGGTAAACCACGACAAAAAAACTACTGAAATATTCCAACTCTTGCATTTCAATGAATGAAATTCAAAATGAACTTTGAAAAATCAAGAGAATGTAACTGTGACACTGTAAACCACATCAAAACACTACTGAAATATTCCAACTCTTGCATTTCAACGATAGAAATCCAAAATGATCTTTGAAAAATCAAGAGAATATAATTGTGACAAGGTAAACCACGACAAAAAACTACTGAAATATTCCAATTCTTACATTTCAATAAAAGAAATTCAAAATGAACTTTGAAAAATCAAGAGAATGTAACTATGACATGGTAAACCACGACAACACACTACTGCAATATTCCAACTCTTGCATTTCAACGAAAGAAATCCAAAATGAACTTTGAAAAATTAAGGGAATGTAACTGTGACATGGTAAACCACGACAACACACTACTGAAATATTCCAACTCTTGCATTTCAATGAATGAAATTCAAACTGAACTTTGAAAAATCAAGAGAATGTAACTGTGACACTGTAAACCACATCAAAACACTACTGAAATATTCCAACTCTTGCATTTCAACGATAGAAATCCAAAATGATCTTTGAAAAATCAAGAGAATGTAATTGTGACAAGGTAAACCACGACAAAAAACTACTGAAATATTCCAACTCTTGCATTTCAATGAAAGAAATTCAAAATGAACTTTGAAAAATCAAGAGAATGTAACTGTGACATGGTAAACCACGACAACACACTACTGCAATATTCCAACTCTTGCATTTCAACGAAATAAATCCAAAATGAACTTTGAAAAATTAAGGGAATGTAACTGTGACATGGTAAACCACGACAACACACTACTGAAATATTCCAACTCTTGCATTTCAATGAATGAAATTCAAAATGAACTTTGAAAAATCAAGAGAATGTAACTGTGACACTGTAAACCACATCAAAACACTACTGAAATATTCCAACTCTTGCATTTCAACGATAGAAATCCAAAATGATCTTTGAAAAATCAAGAGAATGTAACTGTGACAAGGTATACCACAACCAAACACTACTGAAATATTCCAACTCTTGCATTTCAACGAAAGAAATTCAAAATGAACTTTGAAAAATCAAGAGAATGTAACTTTGACAAGGTAAACCATGACAAAACACTACTGAAATAATCCAACTCTTGCATTTCAATGAAAGAAACTCAAAATGAACTTTGAAAAATCATGAGAATGTAACTGTGACATGGTAAACCACAACAAAACACTACTGAAATATTCCAACTCTTGCATTTCAATGAAAGAAATCCAAAATGAACTTTGAAAAATCAAGAAAATGTAACTGTGACAAGGTAAACCACAACCAAACACTACTGAAATAATCCAACTCTTGCTTTTCAACGAAAGAAATTCAAAATGAACTTTGAAAAATCAGGCCTTTGGGGCTCCGAGGGCCCTTTGGGGGGCCTGGGGGAGGGGCCCTTCTATGTCTCAATGCACAAAAAATGTTAAAAAATGGGAGAGGGGAGGAGGGGAGAGGGAGGAGGGGAGGGGAGGAGGGGAGGGGAGGAGGGGAGGGGAGGAGGAGAGGGGGAAGAGGGGAGGGGGAGGGGGGAGGGGGGAGGGGACGGTGAGGGGGGGGGGAGGAGAGGGGGGAGAGGGAGGGGAGGGGCCCTTTGGGGGCCAAGGGGGGAGGGGCCCTTTGGGGGCCAAGGGGGGAGGGTCCCTTTGGGGACCGGGGGGTCCTTTGGGGGTCTGGGGGACCCTTGAGGGCCGGGTGGTCCTTTG
>JAPEVW010000970.1:0-27000 GCA_027921565.1 Artemia sinica | reverse complement strand
GGTCTATAAATTTCGGGGCGTAGATTTTGGGTATATTTGATGAAAATGGTAATTATCTATTATACAAAATCAAAGAAGAAAATGTTAAAAGGCAACACAGGCATGACCAATAGGAATAAAAAGAAGAAAAATCAACCGTAGATTTCACCTATTCGGGTCTATAGATTTCGGGGTGTAGATTTTGGGTCTATTTGATGAAAATGGTAATTATCTATTATACAAAATCAAAGAAAAAAAATGTTAAAAAGCAATAGACGTATGGCTTATAGGAATAAAAAGAAGAAAAATCAATCGTAGATTTCGCCTTTTCGGGTCTATAGGTTTCGGGGCGTAGATTTCGGGTCTATTTGATGAAAATGGTAATTATCTTTTACACAAAATCAAAGAAGAAAATGTTAAAAAGCAACAGACGTATGTCCAGTAGGAATAAAAAGAAGAAAAATCAACCGTAGGTTTTGCCTATTCGGGTCTATAGATTTCGGGGCGCAGATTTCGGGTCTATTTGATGAAAATGGTAATTATCTATTATACAAAATCAAAGAAGAAAATGTTAAAAAGCAACAGACGTATGACCAATAGGCATAAAAAGAAGAAAAATCAACTGTAGATTTCACCTTTTCGGGTCTATAGATTTCGGGGCGTAGATTTCGGGCCTATTTCATGAAAATGGTAATTCTCTATTATACAAAATCAAAGAAGAAAATGTTAAAAAGTAACACACGTATGACTAATAGGAATAAAAAGAAGAAAAATCAACAGTAGATTTCGCCTTTTCGGGTCTATAGATTTCGGGGCGTAGATTTCGGAACTATTTGATGAAAATGGTAATTATCTATTATACAAAATCAAAGAAGGAAATGCTAAAAAGCAACAGACGTATGGCCAATAGGAATAAAAACAAGAAAAATCAACTGTAGATTTCGCCTATTCGGGTCTTTAGATTTCGGGTCTATTTGATGAAAATGGTAATTATCTATTATACAAAATCAAAGAAGAAAATGTTAAAAAGCAATAGACGTATGGCTTATAGGAATAAAAAGAAGAAAATTCAACCGTAGATTTCGCCTTTTCGGGTCTAGATTTCGGGGCGTAGATTTCGGGTCTATTTGATGAAAATGGTAATTATCCATTATACAAAATCAAAGAAGAAAATGTTAAAAAGCAACAGACGTATGGCCAATAGGAATAAAAAGAAGAAAAATCAACAGTAGATTTCGCCTTTTCGGGTCTATAGATATCGGGGCGTAGATTTCGGGCCTATTTGATGAAAATGGTAATTATCTATTATACAAAATCAAAGAAGAAAATGTTAAAAAGCAACACACGTATCACCAATAGGAATAAAAACAAGAAAAATCAACCGTAGATTTCGCCTTTTCGGGTCTATAAATTTCGGGGCGTAGATTTCGGGTCTATTTGATGAAAATGGTAATTATCTATTATACAAAATCAAAGAAGAAAATGTTAAAAAGCAACAGACGGATGGCCAATAGGAATAAAAAGAAGAAAAATCAACCGTAGATTTCGCCTTTTCGGGTCTATAAATTTCGGGGCGTAGATTTTGGGTATATTTGATGAAAATGGTAATTATCTATTATACAAAATCAAAGAAGAAAATGTTAAAAGGCAACACAGGCATGACCAATAGGTATAAAAAGAAGAAAAATCAACCGTAGATTTCACCTATTCGGGTCTATAGATTTCGGGGTGTAGATTTTGGGTCTATTTGATGAAAATGGTAATTATCTATTATACAAAATCAAAGAAAAAAATGTTAAAAAGCAATAGACGTATGGCTTATAGGAATAAAAAGAAGAAAAATCAATCGTAGATTTCGCCTTTTCGGGTCTATAGGTTTCGGGGCGTAGATTTCGGGTCTATTTGATGAAAATGGTAATTATCTATTATACAAAATCAAAGAAGAAAATGTTAAAAAGCAACAGACGGATGGCCAATAGGAATAAAAAGAAGAAAAATCAACCGTAGATTTCGCCTTTTCGGGTCTATAGATTTCTGGGCGTAGATTTCAGGTCTATTTGGTGAAAATGGTAATAATATATTATAGAAAATAAACGAAGAAAATGTTAAAAAGCAACACACGTATGACCAATAGGAATAAAAAGAAGAAAAATCAACCGTAGATTTCGCCTTTTCGGGTCAATAATTTTCGGGGCGTAGATTTCGGGTCTATTTGATCAAAATGGTAATTATCTATTATACAAAATCAAAGAAGAAAATGTTAAAAAGCAACAGACGTATGGCCAATAGGAATAAAAAGAAGAAAAATCAACAGTAGATTTCGCCTTTTCGGGTCTATAGATTTCGGGGCGTAGATTTCGGCCCTATTTGATGAAAATGGTAATTATCTATTATACAAAATCAAAGAAGAAAATGTTAAAAAGCAACACACGTATGACCAATAGGAATAAAAAGAAGAAAAATCATCCGTAAATTTCGCCTTTTCGGGTCTATAAATTTCGGGGCGTAGATTTCGGGTCTATTTGATGAAAATGGTAATTATCTATTATACAAAATCAAAGAAGAAAATGTTAAAAAGCAACAGACGTATGGCCAATAGGAATAAAAAGAAGAAAAATCAACCGTAGATTTCGCCTTTTCGGGTCTATAGGTTTCGGGACGTAGATTTCGGGTCTATTTGATGAAAATGGTAATTATCTATTATACAAAATTAAAGAAAAAATGTTAAAACGCAACAGACGTATGACCAATACGAATAAAAAGATGAAAATTCAACCGTAGATTTCGCCTTTTCGGGTCTAGATTTCGGGGCGTAGATTTCGGGTCTATTTGATGAAAATGGTAATTATCCATTATACAAAATCAAAGAAGAAAATGTTAAAAAGCAACAGACGTATGGCCAATAGGAATAAAAAGAAGAAAAATCAACAGTAGATTTCGCCTTTTCGGGTCTATAGATATCGGGGCGTAGATTTCGGGCCTATTTGATGAAAATGGTAATTATCTATTATACAAAATCAAAGAAGAAAATGTTAAAAAGCAACACACGTATCACCAATAGGAATAAAAACAAGAAAAATCAACCGTAGATTTCGCCTTTTCGGGTCTATAAATTTCGGGGCGTAGATTTCGGGTCTATTTGATGAAAATGGTAATTATCTATTATACAAAATCAAAGAAGAAAATGTTAAAAAGCAACAGACGGATGGCCAATAGGAATAAAAAGAAGAAAAATCAACAGTAGATTTCGCCTTTTCGGGTCTATAGGTTTCGGGGCGTAGATTTCGGCCCTATTTGATGAAAATGGTAATTATCTATTATACAAAATCAAAGAAGAAAATGTTAAAAAGCAACACACGTATGACCAATAGGAATAAAAAGAAGAAAAATCATCCGTAAATTTCGCCTTTTCGGGTCTATAAATTTCGGGGCGTAGATTTCAGGTCTATTTGATGAAAATGGTAATTATCTATTATACAAAATCAAAGAAGAAAATGTTAAAAAGCAACAGACGTATGGCTAATAGGAATAAAAAGAAGAAAAATCAACCGTAGATTTCGCCTTTTCGGGTCTATAGGTTTCGGGACGTAGATTTCGGGTCTATTTGATGAAAATGGTAATTATCTATTATACAAAATTAAAGAAAAAATGTTAAAACGCAACAGACGTATGACCAATACGAATAAAAAGATGAAAATTCAACCGTAGATTTCGCCTTTTCGGGTCTAGATTTCGGGGCGTAGATTTCGGGTCTATTTGATGAAAATGGTAATTATCCATTATACAAAATCAAAGAAGAAAATGTTAAAAAGCAACAGACGTATGGCCAATAGGAATAAAAAGAAGAAAAATCAACAGTAGATTTCGCCTTTTCGGGTCTATAGATATCGGGGCGTAGATTTCGGGCCTATTTGATGAAAATGGTAATTATCTATTATACAAAATCAAAGAAGAAAATGTTAAAAAGCAACACACGTATCACCAATAGGAATAAAAACAAGAAAAATCAACCGTAGATTTCGCCTTTTCGGGTCTATAAATTTCGGGGCGTAGATTTCGGGTCTATTTGATGAAAATGGTAATTATCTATTATACAAAATCAAAGAAGAAAATGTTAAAAAGCAACAGACGGATGGCCAATAGGAATAAAAAGAAGAAAAATCAACCGTAGATTTCGCCTTTTCGGGTCTATAAATTTCGGGGCGTAGATTTTGGGTATATTTGATGAAAATGGTAATTATCTATTATACAAAATCAAAGAAGAAAATGTTAAAAGGCAACACAGGCATGACCAATAGGAATAAAAAGAAGAAAAATCAACCGTAGATTTCACCTATTCGGGTCTATAGATTTCGGGGTGTAGATTTTGGGTCTATTTGATGAAAATGGTAATTATCTATTATACAAAATCAAAGAAAAAAATGTTAAAAAGCAATAGACGTATGGCTTATAGGAATAAAAAGAAGAAAAATCAATCGTAGATTTCGCCTTTTCGGGTCTATAGGTTTCGGGGCGTAGATTTCGGGTCTATTTGATGAAAATGGTAATTATCTTTTACACAAAATCAAAGAAGAAAAATGTTAAAAAGCAACAGACGTATGTCCAGTAGGAATAAAAAGAAGAAAAATCAACCGTAGGTTTTGCCTATTCGGGTCTATAGATTTCGGGGAGCAGATTTCGGGTCTATTTGATGAAAATGGTAATTATCTATCATACAAAATCAAAGAAGAAAATGTTAAAAAGCAACAGACGTATGACAAATAGGCATAAAAAGAAGAAAAATCAACTGTAGATTTCACCTTTTCGGGTCTATAGATTTCGGGGCGTAGATTTCGGGCCTATTTCATGAAAATGGTAATTCTCTATTATACAAAATCAAAGAAGAAAATGTTAAAAAGTAACACACGTATGACTAATAGGAATAAAAAGAAGAAAAATCAACCGTAGATTTCGCCTTTTCGGGTCTATAGATTTCGGGGCGTAGATTTCGGGTCTATTTGATGAAAATGGTAATTATCTATTATACAAAATCAAAGAAGGAAATGCTAAAAAGCAACAGACGTATGGCCAATAGGAATAAAAACAAGAAAAATCAACTGTAGATTTCGCCTATTCGGGTCTTTAGATTTCGGGTCTATTTGATGAAAATGGTAATTATCTATTATACAAAATCAAAGAAGAAAATGTTAAAAAGCAACAGACGTATGACCAATAGGAATAAAAAGAAGAAAAATCAATCGTAGATTTCGCCTTTTCGGGTCTATAGGTTTCGGGGTGTAGATTTCGGGTCTATTTGATGAAAATGGTAATTATCTATTATACAAAATCAAAGAAGAAAATGTTAAAAAGCAACAGACGTATGGCCAGTAGGAATAAAAAGAAGAAAAATCAACCGTCGATTTCGCCTATTCGGGTCTTTAGATTTCGGGTCCATTTGGCGAAAATGGTAATTATCTATTATACAAAATCAAAGAAGAAAATGTTAAAAAGCAACAGACGTATGGCCAGTAGGAATAAAAAGAAGAAAAATCAACCGTCGATTTCGCCTATTCGGGTCTATAGATTTCGGGGTGTAGATTTCGGGCCTATTTGATGAAAATGGTAATTATCTATTATACAAAATCAAAGAAGAAAATGTTAAAAAGCAAAAGACGTATGACCAATAGGAATAAAAAGAAGAAAAATCGACCGTAGATTTCGTCTTTTCGGGTCTATAGATTTCGGGGCGTAGATTTCGGGTCTATTTTATGAAAATGGTAATTATCTATTATACAAAATCAAAGAAGAAAATGCTAAAAGCAACAGACGTATGGCCAGTAGGAATTAAAAGAAGAAAAATCAACCGTCGATTTCGCCTATTCGGGTCTATAGATTTCGGGGTGTAGATTTTGGGCTATTTGATGAAAATGTTAATTATCTATTATACAAAATCAAAGAAGAAAACGTTAAAAAGCAACAGACGCATGACCAATAGGAATAAAAAGAAGAAAAATCGACCGTAGATTTCGTCTTTTCGGGTCTATAGATTTCGGGGCGTAGATTTCGGGTCCATTTGGTGAAAATGGTAATTATCTATTATACAAAATCAAAGAAGAAAATGTTTAAAAGCAACAGACGTATGGCCAGTAGGAATAAAAAGAAGAAAAATCAACCGTCGATTTCGCCTATTCGGGTCTATAGATTTCGGGGTGTAGATTTTGGGCTATTTGATGAAAATGGTAATTATCTATTATACAAAATCAAAGAAGAAAATGTTAAAAAGCAACAGACGTATGACCAATAGGAATAAAAAGAAGAAAAATCGACCGTAGATTTCGTCTTTTCGGGTCTATAGATTTCGGGGCGTAGATTTCGGGTCTATTTGATGAAAATGGTAATTATCTATTATACAAAATCAAAGAAAAAAATGTTAAAAGGCAACAGACGTATGACCAGTAGGAATAGAAAGAAGAAAAATCAACCGTAGATTTCGCCTTTTCGGGTCTATAGATTTCGGGGCGTAGATTTCGGGTCTATTTGATGAAAATGGTAATTATCTATTATACAAAATCAAAGAAGAAAATGTTAAAAAGCAACAGACGTATGGCCAATAGGAATAAAAAGAAGAAAAATTAACTGTATATTTCGCCTATTCGGGTCTTTAGATTTCGGGTCTATTTGATGAAAATGGTAATTATCTATTATACAAAATCAAAGAAGGAAATGTTAAAAAGCAACAGACGTATGGCCAATAGGAATAAAAAGAAGAAAAATCAACTGTAGATTTCGCCTATTGGGGTCTTTAGATTTCTGGTCTATTTGATGAAAATGGTAATTATCTATTGTACAAATTCAAAGAAGAAAATGTTAAAAAGCAACAGACGTATGGCCAATAGGAATAAAAAGAAGAAAAATCAATCGTAGATTTCGCCTTTTCGGGTCTATAGGTTTCGGGGCGTAGATTTCGGGTCTATTTGATGAAAATGGTAATTATCTATTATACAAAATCAAAGAAGAAAATGTTAAAAAGCAACAGACGTATGGCCAGTAGGAATAAAAAGAAGAAAAATCAACCGTCGATTTCGCCTATTCGGGCCTTTAGATTTCGGGTCTATTTGATGAAAATGGTAATTATGTATTTTACAAAATCAAAGAAGAAAATGTTAAAAAGCAACAGACGTATGGCCAGTAGGAATAAAAAGAAGAAAAATCAACCGTCGATTTCGCCTATTCGGGTCTTTAGATTTCGGGTCCATTTGGTGAAAATGGCAATTATCTATTATACAAAATCAAAGAAGAAAATGTTAAAAAGCAACAGACGTATGGCCAGTAGGAATAAAAAGAAGAAAAATCAACAGTCGATTTCGCCTATTCGGGTCTTTAGATTTCGGGTCTATTTGATGAAAATAGTAATTATCTATCATCCAAAATCAAAGAAGGAAATGTTAAAAAGCAACAGACGTATGGCCAATAGGAATAAAAAGAAGAAAAATTAACTGTAGATTTCGCCTATTCGGGTCTTTAGATTTCGGGTCTATTTGATGAAAATGGTAATTATCTATTATACAAAATCAAAGAAGAAAATGTTAAAAAGCAACCTACGTATGGCCAGTAGGAATAAAAAGAAGAAAAATCAACCGTCGATTTCGCCTATTCGGGTCTTTAGATTTCGGGTCTATTTAATGAAAATGGTAATTATGTATTATACAAAATCAAAGAAGAAAATGTTAAAAAGCAACAGACGTATGGCCAGTAGGAATAAAAAGAAGAAAAATCAACCGTCGATTTCGCCTATTCGGGTCTTTAGGTTTCGGGTCTATTTGATGAAAATGGTAATTATCTATTATACAAAATCAAAGAAGAAAATGTTAAAAAGCAACAGACGTATGGCCAGTAGGAATAAAAAGAAGAAAAATCAACAGTAGATTTCGCCTTTTCGGGTCTATAGATTTCTGGGTGTAGATTTTAGGTCTATTTGATGAAAATGGTAATTATCTATTATAGAAAATCAAAGAAGAAAATGTTAAAAAGCAACACACGTATGACCAATAGGAATAAAAAGAAGAAAAATCAACCGTAGATTTCGCCTTTTCGGGTCAATAATTTTCGGGGCGTAGATTTCGGGTCTATTTGATCAAAATGGTAATTATCTATTATACAAAATCAAAGAAGAAAATGTTAAAAAGCAACAGACGTATGGCCAATAGGAATAAAAAGAAGAAAAATCAACAGTAGATTTCGCCTTTTCGGGTCTATAGATTTCGGGGCGTAGATTTCGGCCCTATTTGATGAAAATGGTAATTATCTATTATACAAAATCAAAGAAGAAAATGTTAAAAAGCAACACACGTATGACCAATAGGAATAAAAAGAAGAAAAATCATCCGTAAATTTCGCCTTTTCGGGTCTATAAATTTCGGGGCGTAGATTTCGGGTCTATTTGATGAAAATGGTAATTATCTATTATGCAAAATCAAAGAAGAAAATGTTAAAAAGCAACAGACGTATGGCTAATAGGAATAAAAAGAAGAAAAATCAACCGTAGATTTCGCCTTTTCGGGTCTATAGGTTTCGGGACGTAGATTTCGGGTCTATTTGATGAAAATGGTAATTATCTATTATACAAAATCAAAGAAGAAAATGTTAAAAAGCAACACACGTATGACCAATAGGAATAAAAAGAAGAAAAATCATCCGTAAATTTCGCCTTTTCGGGTCTATAAATTTCGGGGCGTAGATTTCGGGTCTATTTGATGAAAATGGTAATTATCTATTATACAAAATCAAAGAAGAAAATGTTAAAACGCAACAGACGTATGACCAATACGAATAAAAAGATGAAAATTCAACCGTAGATTTCGCCTTTTCGGGTCTAGATTTCGGGGCGTAGATTTCGGGTCTATTTGATGAAAATGGTAATTATCCATTATACAAAATCAAAGAAGAAAATGTTAAAAAGCAACAGACGTATGGCCAATAGGAATAAAAAGAAGAAAAATCAACAGTAGATTTCGCCTTTTCGGGTCTATAGATATCGGGGCGTAGATTTCGGGCCTATTTGATGAAAATGGTAATTATCTATTATACAAAATCAAAGAAGAAAATGTTAAAAAGCAACACACGTATCACCAATAGGAATAAAAACAAGAAAAATCAACCGTAGATTTCGCCTTTTCGGGTCTATAAATTTCGGGGCGTAGATTTCGGGTCTATTTGATGAAAATGGTAATTATCTATTATACAAATTTAAAGAAGAAAATGTTAAAAAGCAACAGACGGATGGCCAATAGGAATAAAAAGAAGAAAAATCAACCGTAGATTTCGCCTTTTCGGGTCTATAAATTTCGGGGCGTAGATTTTGGGTATATTTGATGAAAATGGTAATTATCTATTATACAAAATCAAAGAAGAAAATGTTAAAAGGCAACACAGGCATGACCAATAGGAATAAAAAGAAGAAAAATCAACCGTAGATTTCACCTATTCGGGTCTATAGATTTCGGGGTGTAGATTTTGGGTCTATTTGATGAAAATGGTAATTATCTATTATACAAAATCAAAGAAAAAAATGTTAAAAAGCAATAGACGTATGGCTTATAGGAATAAAAAGAAGAAAAATCAATCGTAGATTTCGCCTTTTCGGGTCTATAGGTTTCGGGGCGTAGATTTCGGGTCAATTTGATGAAAATGGTAATTATCTTTTATACAAAATCAAAGAAGAAAATGTTAAAAAGCAACAGACGTATGTCCAGTAGGAATAAAAAGAAGAAAAATCAACCGTAGGTTTTGCCTATTCGGGTCTATAGATTTCGGGGCGCAGATTTCGGGTCTATTTGATGAAAATGGTAATTATCTATCATACAAAATCAAAGAAGAAAATGTTAAAAAGCAACAGACGTATGACCAATAGGCATAAAAAGAAGAAAAATCAACTGTAGATTTCACCTCTTCGGATCTATAGATTTCGGGGCGTAGATTTCGGGCCTATTTCATGAAAATGGTAATTCTCTATTATACAAAATCAAAGAAGAAAATGTTAAAAAGTAACACACGTATGACTAATAGAATAAAAAGAAGAAAAATCAACCGTAGATTTCGCCTTTTCGGGTCTATAGATTTTGGGGCGTAGATTTCGGGTCTATTTGATGAAAATGGTAATTATCTATTATACAAAATCAAAGAAAAAAATGCTAAAAAGCAACAGACGTATGGCCAATGGGAATAAAAACAAGAAAAATCAACTGTAGATTTCGCCTATTCGGGTCTTTAGATTTCGGGTCTATTTGATGAAAATGGTAATTATTTATTATACAAAATCAAAGAAGAAAATGATAAAAAGCAACAGACGTATGGCCAGTAGGAATAAAAAGAAGAAAAATCAACCGTCGATTTCGCCTTTTCGGGTCTATAGATTTCGGGGTGTAGATTTCGGGTCTATTTGATGAAAATGGTAATTATCTATTATACAAAATCAAAGAAGAAAATGTTAAAAAGCAACAGACGTATGGCCAGTAGGAATAAAAAGAAGAAAAATCAACCGTCGATTTCGCCTATTCGGGTCTATAGATTTCGGGTCCATTTGGTGAAAATGGTAATTATCTATTATACAAAATCAAAGAAGAAAATGTTAAAAAGCAACAGACGTATGGCCAGTAGGAATAAAAAGAAGAAAAATCAACCGTCGATTTCGCCTATTCGGGTCTATAGATTTCGGGGTGTAGATTTCGGGCCTATTTGATGAAAATGGTAATTATCTATTATACAAAATCAAAGAAGAAAATGTTAAAAAGCAACAGACGTATGACCAATAGGAATAAAAAGAAGAAAAATCGACCGTAGATTTCGTCTTTTCGGGTCTATAGATTTCGGGGCGTAGATTTCGGGTCTATTTGATGAAAATGGTAATTATCTATTATACAAAATCAAAGAAGAAAATGTTAAAAGCAACAGACGTATGGCCAGTAGGAATTAAAAGAAGAAAAATCAACCGTCGATTTCGCCTATTCGGGTCTATAGATTTCGGGGTGTAGATTTTGGGCTATTTGATGAAAATGGTAATTATCTATTATACAAAATCAAAGAAGAAAATGTTAAAAAGCAACAGACGTATGACCAATAGGAATAAAAAGAAGAAAAATCGACCGTAGATTTCGTCTTTTCGGGTCTATAGATTTCGGGGCGTAGATTTCGGGTCCATTTGGTGAAAATGGTAATTATCTATTATACAAAATCAAAGAAGAAAATGCTAAAAGCAACAGACGTATGGCCAGTAGGAATTAAAAGAAGAAAAATCAACCGTCGATTTCGCCTATTCGGGTCTATAGATTTCGGGGTGTAGATTTTGGGCTATTTGATGAAAATGGTAATTATCTATTATACAAAATCAAAGAAGAAAATGTTAAAAAGCAACAGACGTATGACCAATAGGAATAAAAAGAAGAAAAATCGACCGTAGATTTCGTCTTTTCGGGTCTATAGATTTCGGGGCGTAGATTTCGGGTCTATTTGATGAAAATGGTAATTATCTATCATCCAAAATCAAAGAAGGAAATGTTAAAAAGCAACAGACGTATGGCCAATAGGAATAAAAAGAAGAAAAATTAACTGTAGATTTCGCCTATTCGGGTCTTTAGATTTCGGGTCTATTTGATGAAAATGGTAATTATGTATTATACAAAATCAAGAAGGAAATGTTAAAAAGCAACAGACGTATGGCCAATAGGAATAAAAAGAAGAAAAATCAACTGTAGATTTCGCCTATTGGGGTCTTTAGATTTCTGGTCTATTTGATGAAAATGGTAATTATCTATTGTACAAATTCAAAGAAGAAAATGTTAAAAAGCAACAGACGTATGGCCAATAGGAATAAAAAGAAGAAAAATCAATCGTAGATTTCGCCTTTTCGGGTCTATAGGTTTCGGGGCGTAGATTTCGGGTCTATTTGATGAAAATGATAATTATCTATTATACAAAATCAAAGAAGAAAATGTTAAAAAGCAACAGACGTATGGCCAGTAGGAATAAAAAGAAGAAAAATCAACCGTCGATTTCGCCTATTCGGGTCTTTAGATTTCGGGTCTATTTGATGAAAATGGTAATTATGTATTTTACAAAATCAAAGAAGAAATGTTAAAAAGCAACAGACGTATGGCCAGTAGGAATAAAAAGAAGAAAAATCAACCGTCGATTTCGCCTATTCGGGTCTTTAGATTTCGGGTCCATTTGGTGAAAATGGTAATTATCTATTATACAAAATCAAAGAAGAAAATGTTAAAAAGCAACCTACGTATGGCCAGTAGGAATAAAAAGAAGAAAAATCAACCGTCGATTTCGCCTATTCGGGTCTTTAGATTTCGGGTTTATTTAATGAAAATGGTAATTATGTATTATACAAAATCAAAGAAGAAAATGTTAAAAAGCAACAGACGTATGGCCAGTAGGAATAAAAAGAATAAAAATCAACCGTCGATTTCGCCTATTCGGGTCTTTAGATTTCGGGTCTATTTGATGAAAATGGTAATTATCTATTATACAAAATCAAAGAAGAAAATGTTAAAAAGCAACAGACGTATGGCCAGTAGGAATAAAAAGAAGAAAAATCAACAGTAGATTTCGCCTTTTCGGGTCTATAGATTTCTGGGTGTAGATTTTAGGTCTATTTGATGAAAATGGTAAGTATCTATTATAGAAAATCAAAGAAGAAAATGTTAAAAAGCAACACACGTATGACCAATAGGAATAAAAAGAAGAAAAATCAACCGTAGATTTCGCCTTTCTCGGGTCATAATTTTCGGGGCGTAGATTTCGGGTCTATTTGATCAAAATGGTAATTATCTATTGTACAAAATCAAAGAAGAAAATGTTAAAAAGCAACAGACGTATGGCCAATAGCAATAAAAAGAAGAAAAATCAACAGTAGATTTCGCCTTTTCGGGTCTATAGATTTCGGGGCGTAGATTTCGGCCCTATTTGATGAAAATGGTAATTATCTATTATACAAAATCAAAGAAGAAAATGTTAAAAAGCAACACACGTATGACCAATAGGAATAAAAAGAAGAAAAATCATCCGTAAATTTCGCCTTTTCGGGTCTATAAATTTCGGGGCGTAGATTTCGGGTCTATTTGATGAAAATGGTAATTATCTATTATACAAAATCAAAGAAGAAAATGTTAAAAAGCAACAGACGTATGGCTAATAGGAATAAAAAGAAGAAAAATCAACCGTAGATTTCGCCTTTTCGGGTCTATAGGTTTCGGGACTTCGGGTCTATTTGATGAAAATGGTAATTATCTATTATACAAAATCAAAGAAGAAAATGTTAAAAAGCAACACACGTATGACCAATAGGAATAAAAAGAAGAAAAATCATCCGTAAATTTCGCCTTTTCGGGTCTATAAATTTCGGGGCGTAGATTTCGGGTCTATTTGATGAAAATGGTAATTATCTATTATACAAAATCAAAGAAGAAAATGTTAAAACGCAACAGACGTATGACCAATACGAATAAAAAGATGAAAATTCAACCGTAGATTTCGCCTTTTCGGGTCTAGATTTCGGGGCGTAGATTTCGGGTCTATTTGATGAAAATGGTAATTATCCATTATACAAAATCAAAGAAGAAAATGTTAAAAAGCAACACACGTATGACCAATAGGAATAAAAAGAAGAAAAATCATCCGTAAATTTCGCCTTTTCGGGTCTATAAATTTCGGGTCTTTAGATTTCGGGTCTATTTGATGAAAATGGTAATTATTTATTATACAAAATCAAAGAAGAAAATGATAAAAAGCAACAGACGTATGGCCAGTAGGAATAAAAAGAAGAAAAATCAACCGTCGATTTCGCCTATTCGGGTCTATAGATTTCGGGTCCATTTGGTGAAAATGGTAATTATCTATTATACAAAATCAAAGAAGAAAATGTTAAAAAGCAACAGACGTATGGCCAGTAGGAATAAAAAGAAGAAAAATCAACCGTCGATTTCGCCTATTCGGGTCTATAGATTTCGGGGTGTAGATTTCGGGCCTATTTGATGAAAATGGTAATTATCTATTATACAAAATCAAAGAAGAAAATGTTAAAAAGCAACAGACGTATGACCAATAGGAATAAAAAGAAGAAAAATCGACCGTAGATTTCGTCTTTTCGGGTCTATAGATTTCGGGGTGTAGATTTCGGGTCTATTTGATGAAAATGGTAATTATCTATTATACAAAATCAAAGAAGAAAATGTTAAAAGCAACAGACGTATGGCCAGTAGGAATAAAAAGAAGAAAAATCAACCGTCGATTTCGCCTATTCGGGTCTATAGATTTCGGGGTGTAGATTTTGGGCTATATGATGAAAATGGTAATTATCTATTATACAAAATCAAAGAAGAAAATGTTAAAAAGCAACAGACGTATGACCAATAGGAATAAAAAGAAGAAAAATCGACCGTAGATTTCGTCTTTTCGAGTCTATAGATTTCGGGGCGTAGATTTCGGGTCCATTTGGTGAAAATGGTAATTATCTATTATACAAAATCAAAGAAGAAAATGTTAAAAAGCAACAGACGTATGGCCAGTAGGAATAAAAAGAAGAAAAATCAACCGTCGATTTCGCCTATTCGGGTCTATAGATTTCGGGGTGTAGATTTTGGGCTATTTGATGAAAATGGTAATTATCTATTATACAAAATCAAAGAAGAAAATGTTAAAAAGCAACAGACGTATGACCAATAGGAATAAAAAGAAGAAAAATCGACCGTAGATTTCGTCTTTTCGGGTCTATAGATTTCGGGGCGTAGATTTCGGGTTTATTTGATGAAAATGGTAATTATCTATCATACAAAATCAAAGAAGGAAATGTTAAAAAGCAACAGACGTATGGCCAATAGGAATAAAAAGAAGAAAAATTAACTGTAGATTTCGCCTATTCGGGTCTTTAGATTTTGGGTCTATTTGATGAAAATGGTAATTATCTATTATACAAAATCAAAGAAGGAAATGTTAAAAAGCAACAGACGTATGGCCAATAGGAATAAAAAGAAGAAAAATCAACTGTAGATTTCGCCTATTGGGGTCTTTAGATTTCTGGTCTATTTGATGAAAATGGTAATTATCTATTGTACAAATTCAAAGAAGAAAATGTTAAAAAGCAACAGACGTATGGCCAATAGGAATAAAAAGAAGAAAAATCAATCGTAGATTTCGCCTTTTCGGGTCTATAGGTTTCGGGGCGTAGATTTCGGGTCTATTTGATGAAAATGATAATTATCTATTATACAAAATCAAAGAAGAAAATGTTAAAAAGCAACAGACGTATGGCCAGTAGGAATAAAAAGAAGAAAAATCAACCGTCGATTTCGCCTATTCGGGTCTTTAGATTTCGGGTCTATTTGATGAAAATGGTAATTATGTATTTTACAAAATCAAAGAAGAAAATGTTAAAAAGCAACAGACGTATGGCCAGTAGGAATAAAAAGAAGAAAAATCAACCGTCGATTTCGCCTATTCGGGTCTTTAGATTTCGGGTCCATTTGGTGAAAATGGTAATTATCTATTATACAAAATCAAAGAAGAAAATGTTAAAAAGCAACAGACGTATGGCCAGTAGGAATAAAAAGAAGAAAAATCAACAGTCGATTTCGCCTATTCGGGTCTTTAGATTTCGGGTCTATTTGATGAAAATAGTAATTATCTATCATACAAAATCAAAGAAGAAATGTTAAAAAGCAACAGACGTATGGCCAATAGGAATAAAAAGAAGAAAAATTAACTGTAGATTTCGCCTATTCGGGTCTTTAGATTTCGGGTCTATTTGATGAAAATGGTAATTATGTATTATACAAAATCAAAGAAGAAAATGTTAAAAAGCAACAGACGTATGTCCAGTAGGAATAAAAAGAAGAAAAATCAACCGTAGGTTTTGCCTATTCGGGTCTATAGATTTCGGGGCGCAGATTTCGGGTCTATTTGATGAAAATGGTAATTATCTATCATACAAAATCAAAGAAGAAAATGTTAAAAAGCAACAGACGTATGACCAATAGGCATAAAAAGAAGAAAAATCAACTGTAGATTTCACCTCTTCGGGTCTATAGATTTCGGGGCGTAGATTTCGGGCCTATTTCATGAAAATGGTAATTCTCTATTATACAAAATCAAAGAAGAAAATGTTAAAAAGTAACACACGTATGACTAATAGGAATAAAAAGAAGAAAAATCAACCGTAGATTTCGCCTTTTCGGGTCTATAGATTTCGGGGCGTAGATTTCGGGTCTATTTGATGAAAATGGTAATTATCTATTATACAAAATCAAAGAAGGAAATGCTAAAAAGCAACAGACGTATGGCCAATAGGAATAAAAACAAGAAAAATCAACTGTAGATTTCGCCTATTCGGGTCTTTAGATTTCGGGTCTATTTGATGAAAATGGTAATTATTTATTATTCAAAATCAAAGAAGAAAATGATAAAAAGCAACAGACGTATGGCCAATAGGAATAAAAAGAAGAAAAATCAATCGTAGATTTCGCCTTTTCGGGTCTATAGGTTTCGGAGTGTAGATTTCGGGTCTATTTGATGAAAATGGTAATTATCTATTATACAAAATCAAAGAAGAAAATGTTAAAAAGCAACAGACGTATGGCCAGTAGGAATAAAAAGAAGAAAAATCAACCGTCGATTTCGCCTATTCGGGTCTATAGATTTCGGGTCCATTTGGTGAAAATGGTAATTATCTATTATACAAAATCAAAGAAGAAAATGTTAAAAAGCAACAGACGTATGGCCAGTAGGAATAAAAAGAAGAAAAATCAACCGTCGATTTCGCCTATTCGGGTCTATAGATTTCGGGGTGTAGATTTCGGGCCTATTTGATGAAAATGGTAATTATCTATTATACAAAATCAAAGAAGAAAATGTTAAAAAGCAACAGACGTATGACCAATAGGAATAAAAAGAAGAAAAATCGACCGTAGATTTCGTCTTTTCGGGTCTATAGATTTCGGGGCGTAGATTTCGGGTCTATTTGATGAAAATGGTAATTATCTATTATACAAAATCAAAGAAGAAAATGTTAAAAGCAACAGACGTATGGCCAGTAGGAATTAAAAGAAGAAAAATCAACCGTCGATTTCGCCTATTCGGGTCTATAGATTTCGGGGTGTAGATTTTGGGCTATTTGATGAAAATGGTAATTATCTATTATACAAAATCAAAGAAGAAAATGTTAAAAAGCAACAGACGTATGACCAATAGGAATAAAAAGAAGAAAAATCGACCGTAGATTTCGTCTTTTCGGGTCTATAGATTTCGGGGCGTAGATTTCGGGTCCATTTGGTGAAAATGGTAATTATCTATTATACAAAATCAAAGAAGAAAATGTTAAAAAGCAACAGACGTATGGCCAGTAGGAATAAAAAGAAGAAAAATCAACCGTCGATTTCGCCTATTCGGGTCTATAGATTTCGGGGTGTAGATTTTGGGCTATTTGATGAAAATGGTAATTATCTATTATACAAAATCAAAGAAGAAAATGTTAAAAAGCAACAGACGTATGACCAATAGGAATAAAAAGAAGAAAAATCGACCGTAGATTTCATCTTTTCGGGTCTATAGATTTCGGGGCGTAGATTTCGGGTCTATATGATGAAAATGGTAATTATCTATCATACAAAATCAAAGAAGGAAATGTTAAAAAGCAACAGACGTATGGCCAATAGGAATAAAAAGAAGAAAAATTAACTGTAGATTTCGCCTATTCGGGTCTTTAGATTTCGGGTCTATTTGATGAAAATGGTAATTATCTATTATACAAAATCAAAGAAGGAAATGTTAAAAAGCAACAGACGTATGGCCAATAGGAATAAAAAGAAGAAAAATCAACTGTAGATTTCGCCTATTGGGGTCTTTAGATTTCGGGTCTATTTGATGAAAATGGTAATTATCTATTGTACAAATTCAAAGAAGAAAATGTTAAAAAGCAACAGACGTATGGCCAATAGGAATAAAAAGAAGAAAAATCAATCGTAGATTTCGCCTTTTCGGGTCTATAGGTTTCGGGGCGTAGATTTCGGGTCTATTTGATGAAAATGATAATTATCTATTATACAAAATCAAAGAAGAAAATGTTAAAAAGCAACAGACGTATGGCCAGTAGGAATAAAAAGAAGAAAAATCAACCGTCGATTTCGCCTATTCGGGTCTTTAGATTTCGGGTCTATTTGATGAAAATGGTAATTATGTATTTTACAAAATCAAAGAAGAAATGTTAAAAAGCAACAGACGTATGGCCAGTAGGAATAAAAAGAAGAAAAATCAACCGTCGATTTCGCCTATTCGGGTCTTTAGATTTCGGGTCCATTTGGTGAAAATGGTAATTATCTATTATACAAAATCAAAGAAGAAAATGTTAAAAAGCAACAGACGTATGGCCAGTAGGAATAAAAAGAAGAAAAATCAACAGTTGATTTCGCCTATTCGGGTCTTTAGATTTCGGGTCTATTTGATGAAAATAGTAATTATCTATCATACAAAATCAAAGAAGGAAATGTTAAAAAGCAACAGACGTATGGCCAATAGGAATAAAAAGAAGAAAAATTAACTGTAGATTTCGCCTATTCGGGTCTTTAGATTTCGGGTCTATTTGATGAAAATGGTAATTATGTATTATACAAAATCAAAGAAGAAAATGTTAAAAAGCAACAGACGTATGGCCAGTAGGAATAAAAAGAAGAAAAATCAACCGTCGATTTCGCCTATTCGGGTCTTTAGGTTTCGGGTCTATTTGATGAAAATGGTAATTATCTATTATACAAAATCAAAGAAGAAAATGTTAAAAAGCAACAGACGTATGGCCAGTAGGAATAAAAAGAAGGAAAATCAACCGTCGATTTCGCCTATTCGGGTCTTTAGGTTTCGGGTCTATTTGATGAAAATGGTAATTATCTATTATACAAAATCAAAGAAGAAAATGTTAAAAAGCAACAGACGTATGGCCAGTAGGAATAAAAAGAAGAAAAATCAACAGTCGATTTCGCCTATTCGGGTCTTTAGATTTCGGGTCTATTTGATGAAAATAGTAATTATCTATCATACAAAATCAAAGAAGGAAATGTTAAAAAGCAACAGACGTATGGCCAATAGGAATAAAAAGAAGAAAAATTAACTGTAGATTTCGCCTATTCGGGTCTTTAGATTTCGGGTCTATTTGATGAAAATGGTAATTATGTATTATACAAAATCAAAGAAGAAAATGTTAAAAAGCAACAGACGTATGGCCAGTAGGAATAAAAAGAAGAAAAATCAACCGTCGATTTCGCCTATTCGGGTCTTTAGGTTTCGGGTCTATTTGATGAAAATGGTAATTATCTATTATACAAAATCAAAGAAGAAAATGTTAAAAAGCAACAGACGTATGGCCAGTAGGAATAAAAAGAAGAAAAATCAACCGTCGATTTCGCCTATTCGGGTCTTTAGGTTTCGGGTCTATTTGATGAAAATGGTAATTATCTATTATACAAAATCAAAGAAGAAAATGTTAAAAAGCAACAGACGTATGGCCAGTAGGAATAAAAAGAAGAAAAATCAACCGTCGATTTCGCCTATTCGGGTCTTTAGGTTTCGGGTCTATTTGATGAAAATGGTAATTATCTATTATACAAAATCAAAGAAGAAAATGTTAAAAAAGCAACAGACGTATGACCAGTAGGAATGAAAAGAAGAAAAATCAACTCTAGATTTCGCCTATATACAACAAGGCGTTCTCGGCTTTCAGAAAGCAAAAGAATCTAAACCATAGATGCTGAAAAGGGAGGATTTTAAAGTCAAAAGAAAAAATCAAAGGAATATATGCAATAACTACTCCATTGAAAACCATGAGGTAGAATATACAATGCAATTAGATACAATGGGTTTCTTCTGTCTTTTTATAGAAGTATCCCCTTATATTGTATATTCTAATATGAGATTTTTCCCAGGAGCGGCTATTGCCTATATAATACTACTACTACTAGTAACAACTCACCGCAGCACCAAGCCCTCTGAGGCCAACACAGCTACGCAGGCTCCTCCTCCATCCCAATCTATTCAAAGCCTCCCTTTTACACCCTCCCATGAAGTTCATATTGCATATTTTGGTTTTATTTTCTTTTTTACTCATTTCATATATTTTAGATTCCTTCCTTTTTTCTTTTCATTATTTTTTAACTTCCTACTCGCCACAGACCCGTTTTTTTCAAGTTTTTTTCCATGGTTTTGCCATGGTCAATTTGGCTTTAGATCTTTTATTAATATGATGAATTCCCAATAATATTAACTACAAGCCAAACTATTATATCGGATACTATTTATACTATTCAATACTATTATTTAAAAAGATATTATTACCAGATACTATTCAACCAGATACTATTTATACCGGATTACATCACTGTATACGCTAGTATGGGATAGCTTATACAGATTATGAGTCTGTTTGGGCCACTTGAGTAATACTCTGGTGACCTGCAAAAATATTTTTTCAAATTTTAAAGGACCAAAAAGCAGCCCAAAACAATTTTGTTTAAACAAGGAAGCACAGTAGTAATTAAATTTCAATGGTGAACACTTAAAATGAAAAACTTGTCAAAAGTGGGACTCGAACCTGAGACCTCCTTTGCATCAAAGTTTGTTGCAAAAAAAAACACAATTCTTTGATGTTATGGCAGTTAAGCGATCTAAAAAGCAGCCTTCCTTCTTTGCCTTTTAAATTTTTTATTTAATATAAAAGACTGTCATTACCCCTTATTATACATATTGAAAAGGCGCGTGCAAAAGATTTTGGTTCTTTTTTGTGAATAAAAAGACGAAATGGGTGAGTTTTGCTAAAAAAAAAAAAAAAAAAAAACTACGAAAATAAGAGTATTATCGTAAACCCTTTCGGATTTTTAGGAGGATGAGAGGGAAAGGGGAATTGATTCTCGTTATAACGATTCTCGTTATCTCGTTATAACCATTCTCGTTATTAATTATATTGTGTCTCGCCACATTACATTTCTTTTAGTTTACACATATAGAATTTATATTGCATTCACGTTTCGTTCTGACATTGAAATTCAGTATTTATTAATAAACGGTGTGATCTTTAGTTAAACTGAACACATAGTCTGCATAAAAATCATTTGAAAAAATGATCTTCTGGCTGCCTTAGTTTATGGCTAGAATCTTTTGCTAGTCAATGGAAGGCTGTGATTTCGATTCCCATTTAAGGAGATTTTTCTAGCTTCTTCTTTTTATTTGCAATTGGCTTTCAAATTAAAACGTCGTACTTCGTACATGGTGAATATGCTGCGCTATATTAAAATCAGAGTAATCTGCATGATTGGAAGGCCCTAAGTAGTAACCTTAGGCCCGTTTCCCTTCCAATATGGTTGTAAAAAAATTATAAAAATGGTGGCTTAAAGTAAATAAGTCCCTGATCTTCACAATTGATTTAAGCCGTCAATAAATATAACTTAAAAGGGGTAATGCTAGACTGTAGAGTATAAACAAAGAATTTGACTTCATATGCAATTTGATCTGTCCTTACAGCCAAATTAAAGAGCTGTCTAAAAACACAAAGAAATGAGTATAAAGACGACAAAAGTGTCTATGACCAGTAAATGAAAATGAAAAAAAAAAACAATAAAAATCAAACGAATATTCTGCCCGTATTTAACAAGGCGTCTTCAGCGTAGAAAAAAAAACTAAAACTAAAAAATATATATATACAATATACAATTACTTAACATTTACAATTTGAAGCTAACCTCATCAAACCACTAAAGTAACTAACTTACTTTGAGTTACTTTAGTGGTTTGATGAAGGTAGCTTCAAATTGTAAATGTTAAGTAATTGTTTATTATATGTTATGTAATATATATATATATAATATATATATATATATATATATATATATATATATATATATATATATATATATATATATATATATATATGTATATATATATATATATATATATATATATATATATATATATATATATATATATATATATATATATATATATATATATATATATATATATATATATATATATATATATATATATATATATATATATATATATATATCTATATATATATATATATATATATATATATATATATATATATATATATATATATATATATATATATATACGCTGAAGACGCTACGCTGAAGACGCCTTGTTAAATACGGGCGAAATATTCGTTTGATTTTGTTGTTTTTCTTCGTTTTCATTCACTGGCCATAGACGCGTTTGTCGTCTTTATATTCATTTCTTTGTGTTTTTTGTCATGACTGGTCAGTTCGGCTTTAGATATTTTATTAAAGAGTTATGTTTTAAAAAAAGAAAAACTTACACTTGAATTCAATATATTATGTTGCCCTAATCTCATTTTATCCTGTTTATTATAATAAAACTTCTTTCAGTTAAGAATGCTCTCGCTCCGCTTAAAATGAACCGATGGGGTGTGCCCGAAGTCAACCCAATGACAATGGAGACAAGTGAACCCTGGGTATTTTGCGGAGGGGACATTGCTGGCGTCGCTGAGACGACTGTTGAATCTGTGAATGATGGAAAAACAGCCTCTTGGTTTATGCATAAATACTTACAGGTGCACATAAGGTTTTATATCACTAAAAGGATTAGAGACTGACAGACTGAAAATACCGCACTTATTTTATGAGACAACTTAGTGATCTCACTAACTGTGATATCGTTTGCTTGCTTTGTTAAAGCACAGTGGCTTTCCATTTATTTATAAAATGGAAACATAAAAATATTTAAGTAACGAATAAAACTTTGAATTACGATGGTGAATAAAGTGACTAAATTCCAGAAAGTCTGAATATTTCGTCTTAACAGTCAGAAACCATTGTCAATACGATAAAAGAAAACTCGAATAAACACAAAATACACAAAAATAATAAACAGAAGAGAGCCTTTTTAAGTAAAGGAATAGATTGCCACATGAAATAGATTACCGGCAGAGGTAATCCCGAAAAATCCTTCCCTTGACGCGTTCAAGAGAAGGTATAAGAAGTACCTCAGTGTTAGAAAATGAGGTAACTGCCAGGACTAGCGACAAATCATCATTTGTGATGGAGCCGTGAAGCCTGTAATAAAAACAAGTGAATAAAAAAAAATAATTAAGAAACTCAGACTATTTTTTTTTTTCTCGCCCAGAAACCTCTGTCAATGGGGAAAAAAATAAATAAAACTGGAAAAGAAAAAAAATGACAAACAGAATTAAGCCTCTTTATATAAAGAAAAAGAGAGAAGGATGGTAAACAAAACAAAAACTAAATTAAGAAAATCGCTATATATTGTCTTCACATCCGGAAACCTTTGTTAGCCGGAAAAAGAAAAACTCGAACAAAGACAAAAATATACAAAAACAGAAGAGAGCCTCTTCGCAAAAATAAAAAGAGAGGAAGACGTGAGTAAAAAGAAAGATAAGAAATTTGAATAATTTTGTCTTCACATCTAGAAGTTTTTGTAAAAAAAAGAAGCTAAAAAAAAACTGGGAAAACTGGGGAAAAAAGAAAGCTGGAATATTAAAAAAAAAATCGAAAATAATAAACAAAACAGAGCCCCTTTACATTTAGAGAAATAGAGAAAGATGGTGAACAAAAAAAAAAACTAAATTAGGAAAAGCAGAATATTTTGTCTTCACTTCCAGAAGCCTTTGTCAAGCGGAAAAAAAATGGATTAAAGACAAACAGTAGAGAGCCTCTTCGCATAAAGAAAAAGAGGGAAAGAAATGAAGAAACTTGCACCTTAAAAACAATTGCTCAAAGATTGTTTTTCAAGCATTCTAAGCAGATCCTCATAATGATAACACAACTCCAGTAAAGCTGAATCAATAATATTTCATGTGCCAAACATAATGAATTATTTCTACTGATAGTGACAGATAGTGACAAAATGAATAATTCTTGTCATTTAAAAATTTTACGTATAGCTTAAGTTGACATAATTAAATTCAAATGACATAAGTGAAATAATTATATTCCAAATAATAATACGATTATTCCCATCCCAAAATAGTGTTATCCCCAATAATAATTAGAATAATAATTCAAATAGTAATGGATTTGAAAAGTGGATATAGTAACCTATATATATATATATATATATATATATATATATATATATATATTATATATATATATATATATATATATATTATATATATATATATATATATATATATATATATATATATATATATATATATATATATATAGATATATATATATATATATATATATATATATATATATATATATATATATATATATATATATATATATATATATAATATATATATATATATATATATATATATATATATATATATATATATATATATATATATATTATATATATATATATATATATATATATATATATATATATATATATATATATATATTATATATATATATATATATATATATATATATTATATATATATATATATATAATATATATATATATATATTATATATATATATATATATATATATTATATATATATATATATATATATATATATATATATATATATATATATATATATATATATTATATATATATATATATATATATATATATATATATATATATATATATATATATATATGTATATATAGGGCTCGCCGTGCAAAACATAAGGTAGCAAAGTAGCAATGGTACTTGGCAGTTTCAAATTTGTTCGCAGATTTTGTCTGAAAACACCATTTTTATAAATAAAAATAATTTTTGCTCAAAGAAAAGCTGTCAAAGCACAAGTTCTGCTTCGCCGTGGAAAAATTGGGGTAGCATAATAGCAATGCTACTTGGCAGTTTGCATGGCGTAGTAAAATTTGTTGGCAGATTTTGTCTGAAAATACCAGTGCTTCCAATATCCTCGAATTTTTGGGGATTTTCCCGAAAATGTGTCTTCTCGAAAAAAAATCGGTTCCCCAAAAATCCCCTTTGGTTCAGGATTGCCACCCCTAGTGATTTATTACTAATGACAATCCACTCCTAGTAACTATCACTTTTATTTAACTTGACACAATTTTTTCACTACTTACCAAAGTTTTTGTCTCAATTATTTACTAAACATCAGAAACCAGACAGAGATAATTGAATTACTGACCTTTCTTCCTATGCTAGTAATGCATAATGTTTATAAGACTATATCATTTCATCAAAGATTCTCTTGTGACTCGTGGTAAAGAATTTCATTTGAACACATTTAAGCTCAGTGTAATTCTGAGCATCGATGTAAAGAGAGTTATGTTAGGCAGCTGGACCGTGAGTTAAAATTTTTCTTTTGCTATTTTGTTTAATTTTCAAAGGTCTGAAAATATAAGAGAGTTAGATTGAAAAATTATTCTAAAATGAAGAAGGGAAAGCATAGTACCTATTCAAAGAGGGGGAGGGAATTTCTTGATAAATTTAGAGATATTTTCATTACCGAGCTATAAATTAAATGAACATACCACTCAATGCCTTTTTATGCTCTTTCAAAATATAACCGTCATTTTGCTCAGAAATTAAATGGACCCTTTAAAATTATACCTTTTTCTCTTTTTTTCTTCAATTTAGTTTGAGACTTATTTTCTTTTATTCCAGGTTTTGGGCATAATATATTAATCCTAAAAACATAATAATGGAATGCGCGATAAATTAAAGGGTACTTATGCATTATACTGCCAAGTTTACGCTGTATTAAACTCGACAACCAACCAGTTTTATTTGTCTGTATTAAGAAACGATTATCTTACGCTCAGTGGAAAACAAGTGGCGGGTGACAGAACAGATTGGATATATATAATTTGGGCTATATATTTGTACATTAATTAGGGGGAGTCTGGGGTTTGGTTGGTTTAGGTCAAGTTACCACCACCCTCCCACCCCTAATGTACAAATATATTGCCCAAATGTGTTTCTAAAGTATTATATTTTCATAATGTTTTGGTATTTTTCATTAGGATTAGCCAAACTTTACTTCTTGAGTGTTGGCGGTATAATACATAAGTACCGATTAAAGGAACTGATCTTTTTGCCAGGAATCTTCGCCATTTAAAAATTTTAGGAATTTTGCTTTATTTGGTATGTAAAAATAAGTTATGGTATGTAACACTTTACAGCTAAATCTAAATGCCAATAAAAACAATTGATACAGCAAACCAAGCAGCTGCTGAAACAGAAAAATGAAAATGAAGACATTTTAAAGCGACTGTTAGATGTCACTTTGTTTTTAGCTGGTCTAAATCTTCTATTTCTTGTACACAGGGAAAATGTTCTATCAGAAAAAAGGGGCATTTGTTAGAGCTGATTGAACTGTTATCAAAGTATGATCTTGTACTCAGAGAGCACTTGACCAAACTAGAACTTCTGAAGCAGTCAAACACACAAAAGGAGAAGTGGCTCTGAAGGGGAGTTCTTTGAGACTACTGCAATTTATTGTTGAATATGAGCTTCCAGACTCTATTCCTAATCTAACTGTAGCATTAAGGTTTTACCTGACATTATGTGTCTCTGTTGCTTCTTGCGAGAGGAGTTCATCTAAATTCAAGCCTATTAAAAGTTATTTCAGATCTACTATGAGCCAAGCTCGACTATTATCTTAGCCCGGCTATCTATTGAAAACAGTGGAGCAAAAAATATAGATTTTGATGAGGCTATTTCTAAGCTTGCAGAAAACAAAGTTAGAAAGAAGAGGTTCTGAATGAAAACGTGGGTTTTTAGTACAGTACGTTTTGTCAAATTCGTGCAGATAAATAAATATATAATATATAAATATATATACATATATATATGTATAGATGAATATATATAATATATAAATATATATATATATATATATATATTATATATATATATATATATATATATGTATATATATATATATATATATATATATATATATATATATATATATATATATATATATATATATATATATATATATATATATATATATATATATATATATACATTTTTGTTGCAATAGACACTAGATGTGGT